>VURO01011937.1:2005-21277 GCA_015108175.1 Pelvicachromis taeniatus
GTTTTTTTTTTTTTTAATAAAGTTTTTTTTTTTTTTTTTTTTTGATTATACAGAAAACAGCAGGGAACAGTAAAAAGACAAAGGTGGTTAACCTCCCTTTAGCTTCTGAAACTGATCCAGTGTAAAAAATGAATGTCATGAATTACTCATGACAATGGTGAGACACTGTGTTGTAAAGATGAGTCAACTTTATGTTTCACTCTACAAGCTCTTCATTTCACACACCAGCAAGAACATAATGCAGCATTTTTTTCCCCAGAAATGTAGCCACAGGCTCCAGGTCAGTTATTCTACACATACACAAGTATTGCTGTACTTGGATGAGCAGGGCGAGGGGTCACACTGTCACATTTCATAAGCTGGTTTGCCTTTAAAACAAAAAAAAAAAGCTTTAAAATATGTATAAAAATTTTCCTAGATTCTGCTGTCGTGTAGCTACGGCCACGATAACTGTCACATCTGTGGCGTGTAACGTAACAGCAGTTTGGCTGTTTGTCCTTCTTCTGCCCGAACGTCAGAGTGTGTTTTTTCTCTGCACTAACCTCTTGCTCCCTGTCTGTTCTCATGCTTGCTTCAGAGGGCCACACCATGGCTCAGGTACAGTAGAGTAGCACCAGTCTTGTAGGAGACACTAAATGCTTGTTGCCTTGCCTGATAAAGTAATATCTAGTACATTACTATCACACCTAAACAGCGTGTTGTATCTTATAGGGCTATACCGGGTTGGACTGTGGGGAAATGCAGGACTGTGCAAAACACGGATGCCAGAATGGCGGGCGGTGTGAGAAGACGTCGTCCGGCCGTTTGTACTGTAAGTGCGGGTCGGGCTTCAGCGGGCCGCACTGCGAGAATGAACTGAGATGTCTTCCGCCCTGCCAAAATGGAGGAACCTGCGTGAAAGACCAGGCATACCCGTTCCAGGTCAGCTGTCGTTGCCCGCTCTACTTCTCTGGACAATACTGTGAGAACAAACAAATGACACCGACGCCCCGGAGTTGTCCGTACAAAGAATGTGCAAAGCAAGCAAAAGACAACGTGTGTGACGTTATGTGTAATAACCACGAATGTCAGTGGGACGGAGGGGACTGCTCGCTTAAGAGGGAGCCGTGGAAAGACTGCAATGACTCTTTTCGCTGCTGGGATCGCTTTAAGAACGGGCACTGCGATAAGGAGTGTAACAACCCCGGCTGCCTCTTTGACAGCTTTGAGTGTCAAGTGACCTCAAACTCCTCCTGCAGGTATGTGCCTCTCCCCTTGACTCTGCTGTAAACGTGTTTAAAATGAAATCCTTAACTCTTGTTTGTGCTTTCTGTGTAAGGTATGACCGGTACTGCGCGGACCACTATGGTAATAAAATCTGCGACCACAGCTGCAATACGGAGGCTTGCGGTTGGGACGGCCTGGACTGTTCTGACAAGGTTCCTGCCAAGTTTGCCAACGGCACGCTGGTTCTCGTGGTTCGCCTGCAGCCTAAGGAGCTGCTGGGAGACCTGAGGGGCTTCTTGCGCTACCTCGGAGCTCTGCTGCACACCAACGTTCAGGTGAAGCTGAACAAAAACAACGAACCGATGGTTCTGCCGTACTTCGGACAGGGACAGGGTCGACATGTCCAGAGAAGCAAGCGGGAGCTGCACAATGAGGTTATTGGGTAAGGATACGACAGACACGCAAAATTACTTGTCTGTGCATTTCTTTGCTAAATGAATCACAGATGTATTTCTTACCTGTGACTGAATTTCACTTTTGTCTGCACAGCTCTGAGGTGCACCTGGAAATAGATAACCGCGTATGTTCCCAGAGCTCCTCTGACTGTTTTTCAAGCACAGAAGAAGTTGCTTCCTTCATTGCAGCAGCGCACATCAAGGCTGACCTGCCTTACCCTCTAGTGTCTGTTAAGAGTAAGTAAATCTGTCATTCAGAAATGAAAAGAATTTAAGTGCTTTATATGCATTTTCAAACTAAAACCTCTGTATTTACACTTGTCTTTGTACCATTTAGGTATTTCTGACCCTGACGATACAGTACAGCCGCTGATGTATCTGATCGGAGTGGCAGTGGTTGTTATTCTGCTCATCCTCGTGCTCGGGATGCTCGCAGCCAAAAGGAAACACAAACATGGTGTCCTGTGGCTGCCTGATGGCTTCATGGCTGCTAAAAATGACAAGAGGAGAGAGCCTGTTGGACAGGATGATTTTGACATGAAGTGAGTTCACGCACAAATGAACACCTTGTGTGTAAAACAAGACGTGTGAGCGAGAATGGCTCCAAGAGGAAAAATGGAGAGGTTGAATGTCCTCAGTTGAAATATATGCTGCACAAGGTTGTGGTTGAAATGACCGTGATGAGCCCGTAGTAGAGTATGACACAGATGTAAGCATTGTCATTGTCTTCTAAGCTGCTTTTGTTTCTATATCAGGAATTTCAAGACTGATGGAAGCATGATAGATGGAAGTCAGAGTCAGAGATGGCTGGAAGACGAGGCTCCATCCAAGAAACCAAGAGTAAGTGAACAATAATGACGTTTGGAGCATATGGAAGGGCTTTGGTCTTTGTGAGTTTCACTCTGAGCTCTGTTGCTTTTTATAGACTGAAGACAAGCCATTGCTGCCCATCGCTCTGGACGGAGGTGTAGATCGAAGAGAGTGGACCCTGCAGCATCGCAAAGCTGCTGACATCACCCTCACTCCTCCTCAGGCCGACCTGGACGCTGACTGTCTGGACGTTAACGTGAAGGGACCCGGTGAGAGGAACAAAAACCTTTAGATTTGATCGGTTTTCAAAAATCTTTCTCGCTAATGAATATCTCCTCTCTCAGACGGCTTCACGCCGCTGATGCTGGCATCGCTGCGCAACGGCGGCCCGGACTGCAGCTTGCATGGAGAAGAGGAGGAAGAGAGCGGAGATGAACCAGGGCCAAGTGTCATCTCAGACCTGATCGCTCAGGGCGCGTCTTTGATTGCTCAGACCGATCGTACCGGAGAAACCGCTCTTCACCTGGCTGCCCGATACGCCAGGGCCGACGCCGCTAAGAGGCTGCTGGATGCTGGAGCAGATCCAAATGCCCACGACAACATGGGGAGGACGCCACTGCATGCCGCTGTGGCGGCAGATGCTCAGGGAGTCTTTCAGGTGAGACGCCTCGGCGATCGGACGCAGATCATTCTGACAGCCAGAGGCATTTTATTTACGGTATCTTTGTGCCCTTCCAGATTCTGATCCGTAACCGTGCAACGGAGCTGGATGCCAGAATGAACGACGGCACAACTCCACTGATCCTGGCGGCCAGGCTGGCTGTGGAGGGCATGGTGGAAGAGCTGATCCACTGCCACGCTGACATCAATGCTGTGGACGACCACGGTCAGGAAACGGATCCTCTTCTTTGTCTGGAGTGTTTCGTATTTAATATGTGAATTAATTCATTAAAGAATGTGAGTGTTAATGTTGTATGTTAGCAAGACAAGCGTATCCTAATGCTCTCTGGTGTGGTTGGACAGCAACAGCAGGGACGTGCTGTGTTTACATTATTAGCTGTAATTTTAGCAGTAATAACAGTTTTCTGGCTAACGCGGCTCTTCTCTCATCTTCTAAACCATTTTAGGTAAATCTGCTCTTCACTGGGCGGCTGCAGTCAATAACGTGGAGGCCACGCTTGTGCTTTTGAAGAACGGAGCCAATCGTGACATGCAAGACAATAAGGTGAGATGTGTTGTTTTCATGTGCTGTTTATAAATCACAACAAACACAAGGACAGATATGAAATCCGTAAAGAAAAACGTGCAGAAACTTTTTCCCTTACAATCTGTTCGATTTAAAAAGCTGCTCTGTGTTTGCTGTGTCGGCTGTGGGACACACCATGCACAGGCTAAACTGAGCGTGAAAACAAACTGTGGAGCCATTCCTGCTTCTACTGTATGTTCGTATTAAAATACGAGCTCCTCACGCCGTGTTGACCGCTCCCTTTGCTTCTTTCAGGAGGAGACCCCATTGTTTCTCGCAGCCCGGGAAGGCAGCTTCGAGGCGGCTCAGGTTCTCCTCGACCACTACTCCAACCGCGACATCACTGATCACCTGGATCGGCTTCCCCGTGATACGGCTCAAGAGCGCATGCACCACGACATCGTCCGTCTTCTGGATCAGTACAATCTGGTTCACAGTCCCCACAATGGGCCTAATCACATGGGCGGAGGGGGAAACTCCTCTGTTATGTGTGGAGCAAATGGAGCAAGCTACATTGGCATGCGCCCCGGACCACAGGGGAAGAAGAGCAGAAGGGGCGGGGGTGGCACAAAAGTGGGAAATGTTGGTGGAGGGCCTAAAGAAATGAAAGACATGAAGGCAAAGAGAAGGAAGAAGCCTGCGGGAGGAGAGGGAGCGGCTATAAGTGCTGGGGTGGGAGCAGGAAATGGAGGAGGCACGGCAGCAGGGAGCACCAATGGCGTGAAGGCAGCAGGAGGCCTTCCAGAGAGCTCCGTCACCATGTCGCCCGTCGACTCCTTGGAGTCTCCTCACTCCTACGCAGGCGACGTTTCCACCGCCGTCTCCACAACAGCAAACTCCCCGCCTCTGCTGAGCAGCCCTGCCTCCAGACAGATGCTGCCCCCTGTCAGCCACATGCTGGGACAGCAGCAGACCTGGGTGAGCATGAGCAAACACGGATACAGCCCCATGTTCAGCCTGGTTTCTCATCAGATCCCAGGATCCCACCCTGGCATGGCCCAGCACCACGGCCAGGGTTGCGGCATCGGGCTGACCCCCATGAACGTCACCGTGAGCAGGGAGCAGCTGCCGCCCATTGTCACCTTCCAGATGATGCCTCCTGGCACAGGCCAGACCATGCTGAAGCAGCCTCAGCAAGGGCAGGTGCAAGTCACGCAGTCCCAGGGTCAGAACCAGACTCAGAGTCACTCCCAGCAGGCTCCGGGACACCTCCACTGCACCCCCGGGATGATATACCAGATCCCTGAGCAGATGAGCATGGCTCACGGGCTCCCCCACACCCTGCAGCACCCACACGCCGTCGGCCATGGAGGCCATGTGGGGATCGAGGGCCATTCTCGGGCTCTGCCCTCTTACCCAGCCATGCAGAGTCCGGTGGATAAATACCCGACGCCTCCCTCGCAGCACAGCTACACGACAGCAGGCTCGGAGGGCACCACGCCCAGCCACTCTGCCCACCCGCCCAGCGAGCACCCGTATCTCACCCCCTCGCCCGAATCCCCCGACCCCTGGTCCTCCTCTTCCCCGCACTCCAACTCGGACTGGTCTGACGTCACCACCAGCCCCACCCCTCTGGGAAACTCCCACCACACACTGCCGTCATCACACCACACACACATTCCAGAGCAGGTGCAGCTGCAGCCGCAGTCGCAGCCGATACCACAGGCGTCTCAGCAGCCTCAGCTCGGAAACATGCAGGTGTTTGCGTAGGCGGAAGAGGAAGAAAGCAGAAACCGACTGACTTTGGGGCTTCTGTGTACTCATAGTAACACAATCAGTTCATTCTCACGTCTCTCTTTAATCCCTTATTCTTCTACAATAATCAGTCACCTCTTATGTTATCTTCTCTTTGTACTCCAGAAGACTCTGTATAGTTTCTTAAACATTTTTGATTAAAAGTCTTTTGGAGTTTTTCTCTGATCGGGTTCTTCTGAGTCCAGTAAGGCAGCCTTTGCTCTCTGCTGGCTGGATCGAGACTTTTCGTGTTTTGGCACCAAACACAGAAACTGATCATCAAGCAACTTCTGACCAGCTGGGGCATGATAAAAACAAACTGGCGAGAGACTGGGCACTACCTGCGTTGAGATCGTCCATCTCTGTTCAGTGTAATAAACCTGCCTGTACTAACACCTCATTGAAACCATTCACTTTTCTTTTTTTTAATACGATGGGTCATATTCAGTGGATATTTTTACTCTCAAAGGAAAACCACCTGTTTGTTGCTTTCGTGCTTTTTATTCGTGTTTACATGGGGTTAAAGGGGCGCTGCACTGAGAGGCTGCAGTACGATCAGAAAGAACAACAAGTGCATGTAGCAAACGCACGGCGAGGCCTGCTGGGTGGTGCTGCGCTCGTCGTGCGAAAGTTTTCAAACTGTTTCGGAGGTTTGATGAAAGGGACACCTGCTAAACATCAAACATCTACCTGCACACTTTAAAAGGTCAGAAAATGGAGCTCCACCTGCACGCTGTCGCTGCAGTCCACGGGTGGTGTAATGAGAGTGTGCGGTTGTCTCTGCTGGTGGTACAGCTCTATTGGAGTAATTGATACTGAAAAGCGTACATCAGTTTGTCACCAGATTCAGTATGTTGTATACGAAAATGTACAGACGCTCAGCATCTTCTGCTCGTTATATCTGAGCTTAGCATGTCGACATTTTTAAAAACCGTCTTTAGTTTTTTTTGTATGAATACGGTGCACACTTCCTGTATAATTCTGAATCTCGTCGAGGCAAATCGCCGAGCCTTTAAAGTGCCTCTGTTATAAATAGTGTTTCCTCCAAAGATATATAACCATAGCTACAATCAGTGCGTCTCCGCACCTCTTAACAGTTTTAAATCATGCGTAGAAGGAGAAAGTCATTTGTCTTCTTTCTTAAGGTCGATGTTGAGCTTTTATATGGCTGCTGTGTTTAAAAACAAAAAAGACAATCGTTCAGAAAAATCTCACACACCAAATTTTGTTTTATTCAGCCAAAAATATGAAATCTTTGTCCAGACTTGTCATTTGTTGTTCTTGTTTCAAAAGTCAGACACACAAAAGCTGCACCTTTCTGCAGAGTTGTATTTGTAGACCCGACCTGAAAACTTCCCAAATCCACGTTTGTACGAATGTAGGGACGCTCAGGCATCAGACAACTTTGAGTTTTTTTTGCATGAATCACAGCAGCTCCAGTGCATAAGCAAGTTTATGAGGTCATGTCTATATTCTGTATATAAAATGTTTCTTTTTTTTTTAACGTTCACTGTACTCTTCTCTGTTAACCAAATAGCCCGTAATATACCTGCAATATGAAGTAGTTTGTTACCATGTTTGTGTGTTGTAGAACTAAAACTGATCAAACCTGTTGGATTAAAAAACAAAACAAATGATCGAACGAACGCTTTAATGAAATAAAGCCCAGATCTCCACACATGTGCACGTGCCGTCTTTTCCTGGAGCATCTTCGTGTCTTGGCAGGTTTTTACACGCGTGTCATTTGCAGATGGATTTACGAGGCCCTGCACGTTAGACCTGGTAGATGTAGTGCTGTGTTTTCCTCTCAGCCTGGTAAATCTGCCGTTTCTGAAGGTTAAACTTGAGTCAGCAGCCTCATTGGTTTGTCCTAATTGATTCAGGCTTCTGCATGAATCATCTTGGTAAATGGATGGTTATTCATATAACACATTTCTGCTCCTGCTGTGCACTTAAAGCCACGTGTATACAGTTCTATGCACACATGGATCCATGAGCCGCTCTTTAATCCTTCCTCAGACGCACAGTGCAGACGTTGTACTGCCAGTAAAGCACAAAGGTTTGAACAGTGCCTGGGATTTGGATAGACTATTTTCATATAATGCACATGTGTACTGTTACATCACTCAGTTGGTAGAGCAGGTCAGCTACTGATTGGAAGGTTAGTGGTTTGATCCCTGGCTCCACTAATCTGCATGCCAAATATCCTTGGGTAAGATAATTACCCCAAGTTGGAGTGTGAATGTGTATGAATGCTAGATAGAAGCACTAAAGTACAGAAGAATGTGCTTGTATGATTGGGTGAATGAGGTTGTATAGAGTGCTTTGAGTATTCTGGGAGAAAAGAAAAGCGCTGTATAAGAATCAGTCCGTTTACCATCACTACATAAATACACTGCTCTAAACAAATTTCTGTCATTTGAAACTACAGCAGTGTCTCTGGGTTCTCAAAGGCAGGAAAGCGGACATGCAATCACCTTACATTCCTGAAGTTTCTTTAGTTTTTGTTGATTCTGCAGATGATTTGAGGAAGGCAAACCTAAATTCAGTGCGAACCTTTAGGACAGACAGACAAGTGATTCCTGGGACTTTGTAATTTCCAACATTTCTCTGCTGAAGAACAGGCTTTTAAATAAGAAGAGCTCAATGGCAGAGACATGGTCATTGGTGTAAAGGCAGATCTAAAGAGCCTGCAGAGATCTGTGGACGTCATAGCAAACTTTCTCCTGCGGAGGTGCTGCAGTTTGCTGTCAGGCCAGCAGGCGGCGAAGGGTCTCACATGAACCCGAAAACGACGAGAACACGAAGAAGAGTTGCGAACGCGGAAGTCGTCCAGGATCTTACCTTCACTTGGCTAGGGTTTTCCTCCCCGTGGAGACTCTGTCCGTGTAATTTGCCCTTTCTTCTGGTGGATGGTTGAACTGGAATGGCGGGTCGTGATGCGGCGGTCGGTGTGAGCGTGCTGGAAAGTTAACCGGCGGTTGCTATCCGGTGCGGGTCAATGGACGCCAGGACCTGAACTGCTGTTTTGACAGCTGTGGTGATCCGCCAGCACCGTGTCCGTCTGTCTGTGTGAGGAGACGCAGAGAGCGGGCAGCGCAGGACCGAGGTGAGCGTCTGCGAAGTTACCGGTGAACGGACGGAAAGGTGAGACCAACCGTCGGCATTTCCCGCCGTCTCGGAATAAAACACCTGCTCCCGTTCCTGCATCCTGCATCTCCTCTGCTCCTCTTCCGTCTCCAGCTACTCACCGATACGTGGCCATGGCTTCTCCCCGGCTCAAGTACCTCTCTCTGGGCGTGCTGGTGTTCCAGACCACCTCCCTGGTGCTCACCATGCGGTACTCCCGCACCTTACAAGCTGATGGCCCGCGGTACCTGGCCTCGTCGGCGGTGGTGGTGGCCGAGGTCATGAAGATCCTCGCCTGCGTCCTGCTGGTCTTCAAGGAGCACAGTGAGTCCGTGTACGCAGCTCGGTGCCGTCATGTGTGTTAAACCTCAGGCCACAGTGAAGAGGAATAAATGCTAAAACAGGAAAGGTCCAGCTGGTACCGTCGAAGGTCTGGCTTCTTTGATCTGTAAATCACAAATCATACTAGACTTGTAGTTTAAACCCACAACATGAAAATGATTTCAATGTTAAATATGTCTGTGGACGAGCAGCTCCTGCAGCAGGGAGGCATTTCAAACTGATCCAGGACCAGCACTGTGAATGCTCGTGACTAAAGTGATTCGATCTAATTTCATCTTCAGTTCTGTGTTTGTTAATAACTTCATCTGTTCAGAGTTCACTGATGTTTGCTTCATCAGAGGTCATTTCTGTGTCATTCTGTCACTATGAATTCTAAAAACGTTCACTAAAACAGAAAACGGGGATTCTTGATTGGATATCATTAGTCCCCTTCCCCAAAAAAACCTTCTAGGTCCGCTCTCGTGTCTTGTTATTTTATCTTCCACCCGTGGGTCTTCGTTTCCCTTTGCCTTGTTTCGCTCCGGTGCCGTGTTTGCTTTGTGTCTGAGCTTTCTGTCGTGACTGCCTCACGCGTGCCACAGCTCCACTGTTGCTCTTTGTCTGTTGCACAGACATTGTGCATGCAGCCTGGGGATTTGCAGTCCGGTTTGGTGGAGTGTTTCTGTCGCGCTGAAACTACAGTTGGTGGCTTTTCTGGATCAGTGAGGCTCAGAATTCGTTTTCGGATAATAAAAACGAAGTCTCATTTCCCTCTGCACAGCACACCAGTTGATATGTAACTGAAGTGCAGAAGAAAAGTACCCTATTAACTGGTCAGCAAATTACAGATGTTTTTATACACAGTCTCTGTTTTCAGAGGCTCAAAAGTAATTTGACGACTGCCTGAAACGGTTTCATGTCCAGGTGAGAAGTGTGCCCTGAAAGTATTTTATTAATTTGCAACGAAATGAAACATAAGAGATCTGTAGTTGTTTCCAAGTGTTGCACTTGTACTTCGTGGCTTTTAACTGGAATATGAGATTGAAAGAGATGTTGGTGCGACGCCATCATCAGGCTGGATGTGACCCGGCCCCAGATAGGGATGGATGATTCAATTTTATTAATGTATAATATAAAAATAAAAGCTTGTTTGTTTGTTTTTTTGTTGTTGTTGTATTTTCCACAGACCAGTAAAACTGGGCCACTGACCCGATTCTGTTAGGCTGGTATTGAATTATTGTCATTAACATTAATTATTAAGATTAGAAAACAAACGTTCATTAACTTGAACTTGAATGACGGGAAGAGAAAAATATGGAGGAGGAGAGAAACGACTCATGATCTGATCAAATAGCACATTGTCTGTCAACTGTGGTAGAAACAGTGTTATGACATGGGCGCATTGAATTCAGATTCAGTCAAATGTAGCGAAACAAAACTGTCTGAAGAGCCTGAGTATACTGCAAAAGCAACAACGAGAGGTTCTCACAGCAAAGGAATGTGATGGTCTTCAACCGCCAGGGCAGTCAGCTGATGTTACTTTAAGCTTTTCAGCTATTAAACACTAAACTGAAGGCAGACGCAAGTAAAGATGGCTGCCATACTGGCCTCACGGAGCATCTCAAGGAAGGATTTGGTGATGTCTGTGACTTTAAAGCTGAAAGTCTGCACTGCAATCACATCTTGCTTGTTTGATGTAAAATCCAAGTTCCCTGCTCTGACTGTAAACTTGGATTTCTGAGCCTGAGCTAAATTTTCAATCGCATCAGGCGGTGTGTTTCTTGCGACGGGCCACAAATTTGGCCAGGGAGACTTCACCACTTCTGTTTTTATTTTCAGAATATTAAAAACGGTGACGGGAAATCCTCGCGAGGCGCCGAAGCGCTCAGTCATCTTTTGTGTACTTTGATTTCACTCTAAAGCTTCCAGACTGGGTTAGAACTGATAATCTGTACGTGTGGTTTGTCTTCTTCCACGCTGCAGGTTACAGCATGCGCGCTCTCAACAGCGTCCTCCGTCAGGAAATCATTCACAAACCCGTAGAAACACTGAAGCTGGCGATCCCCTCGGGGATCTACACACTGCAGAACAACCTGCTGTATGTCGCCCTCTCCAACCTGGACGCAGCCACCTACCAGGTACGCCGAATGGCAGGTTAACCTGCGGGCATCGGGGCCGGCGTGACGACCAGGGGATTGACCGCTTGTCCCTTTGTCTCCATCAGGTGACGTACCAGCTGAAGATCCTGACCACGGCCCTGTTCTCGGTGTCCATGCTGGGCCGCAGGCTGGGTGTCTACCAGTGGCTCTCCCTGCTGATTCTAATGGCCGGCGTGGCCCTCGTGCAGGTGCCGTGCATCTTTTCTAACTCAAATTACTTTTTCACCGTTTCGAGAGACAATCAGCTGATCATTGCATCTTTCATTTGCTCTCTTAAAAAAGCTCAATATTCAGAGATAATCAGACATAAAATGCAGGAATGAAAATGCACCTCTAAGGCTGATGGGGGCAAGCTCAGAAATGTTTTGAGGCTGACAAAAAGACATTCGGGAAGTAGAATGGGTTTGTATATTCAAATCAGAGCCAGCTGCTTTACCTATGTGCACCAAGCTCAGAGAGAGACTGGAAAAAGCCTCGTTTGCATTTTAGTCCTCTTTGTCTGTTGAGCATTTACTCACCGAGTGCGCTGTTTTTTTTATTTGTTCTGATATTTAAAGGCCAAATAAATAATGAGGCCGTACTGGAAGACTGAGTAAATGTTGGCTGCTGATGAATGATGTGTCAGAAGAGGAATGACTGTTTTCATATCACCTCCTCCTCCTTGGCTAAACAAAGAAAATGACAATGTGGTCAGCTTTACACCTGATCTGAGAACTATTTAACCGCGAACAGATCTCAGTTTGTCCAAGGTAAGTGCAGGTGTGACCGTGACTTATCAGCGGCACCCCGTGAAGGCTCGCGCTCTTACATCAGATGTGACGCTAAAGAACATCTGCAGACCCTACAAACACACAGAAAACAGAGTCTGCAGAGAAACGCCGCTTCTGTTTCCAAGCTGGTGCTGTTACTTTTCACCCAGTGAGGTTTGTTGTGGAGCCGATGGTGCTGATGGTGGAGGAATTTACCAAACAATAGCTTCACTTTGTCCTGAATCTTTATTTATTCAAAGAGAAAAGTGTGAGATTTCTTTACTCTGCACATCCAAAGGTCAGCATCATCTTTTTTGTGCATTAACGCCTGTTTTTTTCCTGCTTACTGCAGCACATCACACAATGAGTTTCACTCTGCAGCTTTTTTTTTTTTTACAACGCAGCAAAGCTGTGACGATGCCTGTGTCTGAATATTAGGTACCCAGCATGAGGGATTCAGTGAGACTTCACTGTGAATGTTAATCATTACACAAAGTTCTAGTTTACTAAGAAGGAGATTCTCTGGAATGCGCACGTTTAATCTGCTGGATGTTTCGTTGGATCTAAAATACACAGCTCAGGTTTGTTTGTTTTCTCTGGGCATCATCACGTCGAACCCTGTGACACACTGGATTGTGTAGCACTGATTATTTTTGCAGCACGTACTTTTAATTAGCAGGAGATGTTTAAGAGAAGAGAAGTCTGCTGCACGCAGTTATCATAGACTGTATCTGAAAGACGGAGGAGGCCACAGTGGTGTTACCCATTGGTCAGAAGTGACCATATGTGCATGAGCGGTGTAAGTCATGTGCCATCATCACAGACTGTGTGGGTATAATACGCAGGAGCCGATACCTGCTCCTCACCTGTAAGGTAAATAATGCTACGACTGCTTGGAGCATGATTAACCGAGCAGCAGGTCCCATTATTTTTAATGTAACTGCATTAGAAATGCTCCACAAAGCACAATTTGGACTGTTTCATCACATTTTGAGGCGGATAATCATTCCTTCTAATGTTTGATGGGTTACGATTCAACTTCTTAATCGTACACGTGGGGAGAACAAAGCTGGAATGAGTTTGTTTTTTCACCTGTGAAAATGTAAGCCTCTCCCATTTGTGCTTGCAGTGGCCCTCTGACTCTGCCCCCGAGAAGGAGGCCCCGTCAGCGGGCTCCCAGTTCGTCGGCGTCGCCGCAGTGCTGGTGGCGTGCTGCTCCAGCGGCTTCGCTGGTGTCTACTTTGAGAAGATCTTGAAAGAGAGCAAACAGAGCGTGTGGGTGCGCAACATCCAGCTGGGTCGGTATCCATCACAGTCATGAACTGTATATGTTCTTGAAACGCAGTAAAAAGTGCGAAAAATAAAGTGCAGGCCAGAAGAACAATGATCTGAGATGCTGGTGCTTAAAAGTAATAAATGGACCAGCAAGCTCCCACGTGTGCAGCGGTTCCTCGGGTCTTTGCTCGGGGAGCCAGCTGGGCTTTTTACCCTCCAATTTGTCTCTGTTAGATGAATGTTCCTGTCTAGTTTATTTTTATCCTGGAACGCGTGAGTATGTGTTGAGTCTCCTGCGATTCCCACTGAGCTTACCTGCGTTAAACCTCAGAGCCTAGATCAGCAGCAGGAACACACTAACAGTGTTTGTAGCATGTTTGTGGAGCGTTTATGTGTGCAGCCACTCTCACAGTTTGTATGTCAACTGGGCACTTCTCTGGCCTTGTCCACATTTTTCATTTCTCACTTTAAAGGAAGTTATGGAAGCTCGTTTCAGCGTCCTGATTGACAGTTATTGTTATTTACTTAGAGGTTTGAGTTAATTTGGGGATTTTGATATAGCTCCAAATTTTCAACTCATGGATGGCATCCAAAATCTTTTTCAGTGACAGAAATGATCATCCGTACTCGGAAGCTTCAGCGTTGTCCTTAAAGGGATTACTTGTGTATATGCCGAGCTCATTTTTTAAATTTAACCACCGTGCATGCACATATTTGGTTTTGCTTTGGTCGCTCTGAAGCGCGCCGTCTCTGCGTTTCAGGGATGTTCGGCCTGGTGTTCGGGCTCTTCGGGATGATGGCCTACGACGGGGAGAGAGTGAGGGAGTCTGGAATGTTTCAGGGATACAACACGGTCACCTGGACTGTCGTAGCGCTGCAGGTAAATTTCACTCGCTGTGCTGTCGCGTATATTGTCGAGCTTCTGGGCTAACAGGCTGTTTAAGGCTGGGGCTCGGACTCCCCGTTGGCCCTACAGGTCGTGCCTCTGTCCATCTGTGTCTCTGTGTTTGTTTTCTCTTCAGGCACTGGGTGGTCTGGTCATAGCAGCGGTCATCAAGTACGCAGACAACATCCTCAAGGGCTTCGCTACGTCACTCTCCATCATCCTGTCAACGTTGATATCGTACTTCTGGCTGCAAGACTTTGACCCAACCGGGTAAAGAAAGCAGTCGCTATCTTTCTCTCTCTCTCTTCCTTTTCTCTTTTCTTTCCTTGAGCTCAAAGAGTTTTCTGCTCTTTCCTGCAGTGTTTTCTTCCTCGGGGCCGTTTTAGTCATCGTGGCCACTTTCCTGTACGGCTACGAAGGCAAGCCTTCCCCCAATCCCAGCAGGGCGTAGGACACACGGCTGAAACTACAGCAGCCGGGGGAGGTCGTGCTGACATGAAGACGTGAAGGGAAAGGAGGACTGGAGAAAAAAGAAGGGGAAAGGTCTTTGTCATATAGTCTGATAACATATAGGAGGAGCAGAGGAGGAGGTAAGCAGGTTTGGATCAGAGAGAGGTTTTTGTTTTTTTTTGGTTTGTTTTGTTTTTAAGTTATAACAACGCTGTGATGAGTCTCACACCAAAAGTGCCTCAGCTGAGAAGGAGAAGCAACAAGAAGACGAAACCAGGAGAGCGTGTTTTTTTTCTTTTCTTCTGTGATTATAAGGGCACAGAAAATCTGTCTGCCACACCCGCAGAGGTGAAGGGAAACTGGACCGACTGATTGTATTCACCAGGAACTAGTCTGACTGCCTGTTAGTGTTACAACTACATCAGTCACCCAGTGTAACAAAGGAGTAAAGAACCAGAGGGTGGGCCTTTCTAACTATTCTTCCAAGCCACATTTGCCACGTAGGCCAATGGCTGCCACCTTCTCCTCGGGGTGTTTAACGCTCTAACAGGTACTCCTGTCCTGTTTGGCGCCTGTAAGCTCAGAGGCCGAATGAGCGCTGAAACTACAGCACCTCGGCTGATAAAGGCGTGTTTCTGCAAGCTCGAGCCTCAGAAGTACAGAAAACACTTGTACTACGGTAGCTGCAGTGACCGTAACTGGTATTGTTTTCTCACGTTGCATTTTTCTTCAGCTATTTTTGAAATATGGAGTGTTTTTGTTGCTAAGCAGCAGTCAGCGGGTCACCTCTGACAACGTACACATTGAGCGCGAGTGCCAGGACTGTTACGCTGAATCCCCCTCCCTCAGTTCAAATGTTTAACAGCGAGAAACGAATCAGGTTTCTGTTTTGTGATGCTTTAACATCTGGTGGTTAATTGAAGCAGTGTTTTTATTTGAGAAGTTACGCTGAATATCGGAGTTCATGTTAACCTTTGGTGTAAGCATTAGCACCGTTGACGTATAAATCTATAAGTTAATGGGCGGTTTAACTTATTCATTAGGCTTAGCTTACTTTTCAGAACCACTGGCGATAGTTAGCGTGTCCTCTACATGTGTAACGGTGTCTTTTGGTGATTTTGTGGCAGAATAATCAGAATGTGGCCCAATGAAACTGAAGCTGGTTACAGCATTTACAGAGAAACATTTGATTGTATGATTTGTTTTGTTTGTTTTTTTCTTCCTGAAACTACTTTTTATTATTTTTTATTTTTTTTGTGGGATAAAGCGGGTATAATTAAGAACTTTAATATTTTAATTACCAATATGTGAATCTTTTATAAAAGAATCATGCTTCCTTTGACTTATGTGCATGTGTCATTGTGTGCCTCCTCTTTGATCTTTACTTTACCACAACACACAGTATTTACATTTTATACCTCAACACATAGACTGTATACAAAGATGGATATCTGCTTTAAAAGTCTGAGGTCGTTGGCCGCTTTGCTGTCCAAACTGTTTGGTTCCTGCGACATCACTTAGAGTTAAAAGTTTAATGTCCAGGCATGCAAACGAGGATTTACCAGGTGTACAGGGGTTAGAAGTTAGCAGGAAGTTGGCTCGCTCCAACTGAAGGATTTCTAAAAAGCTCAAATGTACAGCTCTGCTATTGATTAAGACATAAATACAGATGGAAAACTAAACAGCAGCGATATCAGGAGGGTTACTGCAGTTGCGCTAGCTGACACGTATCAACGTGCTACCTGCAGAGCATACAGACGGATGGAGGATCAACGCCTTTTCACACTGGATGCATAAAATTTGTGAATTTTGTGAGTTAAATGTATTTTTTCTGGCTCCTCCATCTTTAATGCAGCCGTTCACACTGACCGCATAATTTCACAGGATCAATTTGCGGCGTTAATATTTTTCAGATCAAATAAAAATTTTCTGATTTTTCACACATGAATAAACAGATCTGACCAATCGGATCACTGCATTTGGTAACAAGCGTGATCAGAGCTAAAACGCGCACCTGTGCTGAATTATCGATGATTTGGAGTCAAATAACCCCGCGTGACCTCAGATGATTCTTCTGCCTCCTCAGATGTGGTCCCAACTCTGCTGATTTCTGAGACCTTTCACGAAAGCGTCGACTCCGGGATCGAACCGGGCTCGGTGTGTAAAGGCCTTTAGAGTCGACTTTTTTTGCTCTCAATAAAAGCTCATGTGAGGGTCCCTGATGGGCAGGGACAAGATGCCACACATTTGACCAAACTGCAGCCAAAAGGACCTGAGATGATCCACAAGGTTTGTCATGAATCTTCTGTGTAGTTTGGATGACCCTAAGCTTCAGTTTCCCAAATCTTAGTTGCCTTGGAAGTGATTCCTTTAGGAAACATTCAAATATTTTTTTTTGTCTGGCAAACTGTGAGCTTTAGTTTTATTGTAAGGCTTTAAAATCTGATCTTAAAGATGTGCTTCACACTTGTGAACAGCGACAACAGATTGGTCAGTAGGAGTTATTGCTATTTAGAAACTAGTGCAGCTTGTTTATAACACAGTAAAAAGACCCTGCTTTAAGATCCTGCCCGTAATACTTGACCAAATAAAAATCAATTTGTGTTCAATAAGATGTGAAACTAGGACTAGAAGTTATAAACCCATCTGGAAAAGTGTTGAAAGGTTGTTTTTCCAGTAGATTTCTATACAAGTTACTTATAATCACTGATGTCACCTCCTGCTGGTGGTTACAGAGAACACAGGCGTAAGGCCAGCTCATCCATCTTTTACCTACAGTCTGTGTACCGTGGGGAAAAAGTCTCGCAGCCTCTCTTATACCCATGTCAAAATATTACACTGTACCTGGGCTGTGGAGCGACAAACAGGAACAAGTTCACACTTTACTTTTGGCATTTGTTTTATTGAGTTTAAAAACACTGCATGCAAAAGCCAGACAGTCTGAGAGCAAGGACTGTACCACAGCAGAGTGTGAAGTCCTCCACAACACTGTAAAACACCGTCAGCCTGTCGCTTTCAGACAATCTAACGTCGACCGGCAGGACGAGTAGGAATAATGAGTCAGAGTCACACGAAGGGCCGTGCAGCGCTCTGCCCCGAGCCCACAGGCACAGCTGTTAACTGTAAAAGACACTTGAGGCCCGGATGCACTTTGAGGGCAGACTGTAAAAATGTATTTTTAATTAACACGTTATTTTAATCGGGGCATGTGGGGGGGGAGTTCCACACTATAAAAGCATCATATCTCTGAACAAAGTGTCAGTCCAATAACGATCACCTTCTCAGTTGTTCCATCAGAAATGCTGCTCGTGATTGTCAGTGTGGGCTCACAAATTGCCCCTGTGTCATGGCTACAATAGGCAGGGTGTTAAACCATCCCGTTGGCCACACCGCTGTGCAGTTAGTGTGTGTTAGGGTTCGCAGTACGCCGGCAGAACAGTCTGTCCTGGTGATCCTGGCTCTAGTGTTGTTCTATATGAGGTGTGTGTGTGTATGTGTGTGTGAAGGCTTGTTCGGTTCGCACCAAGAGTAATGAGCAGCATGGGCAAGATAATGTGGTTACATCATCCATCTCTCTTCATCTCTGTCTCATCTGGACCAGCTCAGCAGTTCAGCAGAAGGCTTTTTCCTTTTTTTCAGTCCCACTGAGGCTGGATGAGCAGATCTACAGCAAATACACCGCCTGGAAAATCATCAGAAGCAGCGTAGAGGTTTCTGGTTTCTGGCACTGTTTCACCTCCTTCGAAGGTGTACGGAGGAGCGGAAAAAGCCTAAAGAGATCAAACCTCCTGCAGCACAGACAGTATACAGAGTAACTGTAAGGCTAGACCAGGCTCGCAGCCTTCATCGGGGTCATCGTAAAACATTACAGGTTATATGTTAAATGACGCAGATGTGAAATAGAAAAAATACAAAACGCACAATCTCAGCCACGTGTCTGATGTTTTACGAGCACGATGAAGGCCACGAGCCAAAACACAACAGCCTAACAGTGAACTATGCTGAAGCTGTGAGCTCGTAGGAAAACGGCACATTCTGGTTTTCATTGTCAGCTGTGGACCTTCTGACACACATCACGGCAGACCACCAGAAACGCTGCAAAGCAAACACTTCCTCTCACACCATCCCGTGTTTGGATATTTTGCCAACTGCTGAATGGACATTCCTAAAATTTGAAACTTTTTCATCACGCTGAAGATGAACCATCATAATTTTTTTCGAGATATTTCAAATCTTGTTTGAAGACAAAAGAAAATCCTGTGATGAGTGTGATTTAACGAGCGTTGGTTTGATACCCTAAATCTGGATGAGCAGGTACGCTGACGGCACCTGAAACGCCGCTGTGCTTCAGCAGATTACCTCCTAACTGCAGGGCTGCACACTGCCAGGGTTAACTCAGAAGAAACTATGTTTTTGTGTGATCTCAGTCTTACATGATTGGAACTTGGTATCAGTACGCTCTTCAAATGATAAAACTATGTTTGACAGTAGCAGGCTGTCATCAACACAGGCATCTCTGGCTTTTAAAAAGGCAGGGCGGGAGAAGCTCTGCAGCTCGGACGAACTGGCCACGTGTGATTGCAGGAGGGGGAAATAGTCCTGCTGCAGGGCTTCAGTCATGTCTGTGTGTATGTGACTGATACCAAAGTGATATTTCTGCTTTTCTTCTGATATGTCAAAAACAAGGTAGGCTGCGTGTGACAATCTTTAAAACACAAAGAAAAGAAATGACCGTACAATGTTTCGGCTTTACAAACGAGGCCCTGTGTGTGTGTGTGTGTGTGTGTGTGTGTGTGTGTGTGTGTGTGTGTGTGTGTGTGTGTGTGTGTGTGTGTGTGTGTGTGTGCGCTGG
>VURO01011938.1:1668-19254 GCA_015108175.1 Pelvicachromis taeniatus
AAAATTTTTTTAATTATTTTTTTTTTTTTTTTTTTTAACAGTCTCGTGATGTTTTTTGACATGCTTAGAATATGAATACTTGTGATTTTCATGGACACAGTTAAGCCCTTTTTTTTGTTTTGTTTTGTTTTGTTCTTTTTTTTAATCTCATATCTATTGATTTGTGGGGGTTGGAGGCTCATTAAGTCATTTCATCTGTCCCCAGGAACCACAACTCGAGTCCCATAGAAGCATTTATAGACATTATCTGGTGTTGCTTTGACACTTGGTTTGTTGTTTTGTTAGATTTAGGCACTAAAAACTTCTCAAGTTTAGGAACCAGAGCCACTTTGTTTGGTTTAGGCAATTAAACTACTTGTTTAGGATTAGAAAAAAAGCCTTTTTTGTGCAGATACAACAGCTGATCTTAATACTGTGTTCCCTTGGTTGACCTGTCCTCTTTGAGGAGTCCAGAGAACACATGTGGTACAGCCAAAAAACTACATCCTACTACATTAAAGACATGACAGGTAAAAAGAGAAAAATATTCTGCATCTACATCAACAAACAGATCATTTTTCCTGATTATCTCATGTTTGGAATGAGATCATGCTGGCCTTAAACACCACCTACAGACGAACATCCACTCTAATCTAAACACATTGCTGATTTTAAGCTTCAATCCAAAGACTAATTTAACTTTAAATTAAAAATAAGCTGATTATAAGACAAAATAAAACATCTTAAAAAGTAGCTGAATATTCAACCGCAATGCAGACAACTTCATTAAACAGAAAAGGATGGTGTATATTTTTGTGTCACTAGTGAATCCATCTGTACATTGTGCATATTTCCCGATGGCACATATGGAAACAGCATTCACCGCTTTCTGGATGTGTTCTGAACTTTTCATGTACTCGAACGTTCCTTCTCAGCATTTGATTGGTTGATTGTTGCCGCTGCTGCACGGCGCAGGAAAAAGGAAGGGAGAAACGGCTGTTGCCTAGCAATCAGGTTGCCATGGATACCACCAGGGCTCCCTCCTAAAGAGTACACTGTTATGTACATTGAAAAGAGAGAGAGAGAGAGAAAGAGAGTGAGAGATAGATGGTAGAGGAGGAGGGCAGGAGAGCTATGGAGAGAAGAAGAAAGGGATGGAAGGAGAGAGAGAGAGAATGAAAGAAGGCAGGGTGGAAGAAGTTGAAGTGGAGGGAGAAGGAGCAGGAGGGGGTGCAGAGTTCATTAAAAATAACATAAAGAATGGGAGAGAGACAACAGACAAAGAGAGAAGCAGAGCGAGAAGCAGAGAGTTAAACAGACTGAGAGAAAAAGAAGACGAAGAAAAAAAACCCTCTTCATGATTCATCATATAGATCCCCCCAGACAGTTGGAGTGGTGAAGGCAGGGTAATATTGGAGTCTGCTTCATTTGGTATTCTGTCTTAAGATGTGGTGTTGTGGCTTGCTGGATGGTTGTTCTGTGGTCCCTCAGTTGTCTTGGCCATGTTTGGATAAGCCTCCCACACTACCACACCACAGCCCCTCCCCTACCACCGTGCCAAATCCACGCTCACCCTCTATCCATCTCCTGCTGTCTAGTTTTCTGCCGGTGAATGGATTTACTGCAACCGTAAAACTTGCGCGCCACATCACGCTTGTAAATTATTGACGAAATAATGCAAACATTAGAAAGAGCAAGAAAAAGGAAAAGGTTTGAGGGATGCAAAGTTTTTGCACATGGTCTAAACTACAACGTTGTTGCTCCTGGGAAGCCGCCAAGCCCCCACGCACAATTATGAAGCCACTTGCAGCTCTTGTTTGTCCAGAATAAAATTCCAATTAGCAGCTAGCACAAGCAGCATTAAACGCAAAGATAATGTCACCACTTACAGAAACTCACACTCTTAATTCCAGTGTCGCGGTGGCACAACAAAATGCAATCTGTGCTCTGCTTTTTTTTTCTTTTCTTTTTTTTTTGCTCTCGTGTGCATGTCTATTTTTGTTTTTTGTTTTTTTACCCCCAGTTGGTCATTTTTGACATTTCCGAGTGAGAGCGCAAGGCTGACACTCCTAGCATAGTGGACCATGTGAAGTAGGGTCCAATTCAAACAGGATTTCACAGTCACATTCCCAGCTGGCTCTGTCCCTGGAACAAAATAGGATTAATAATTTGCATTTTAACTCTTTGCGGACAGGGACACAAGCCACGGAGTGGTTCTTTTTAAGAGCGTGCGTGTGTGTGTGCGCACAAAGTTTTGCACGCATCGGCATTTCCTGCGTGTGCGCGTTTGTGTGTGATTTCTTTACATGCATGATTTATGGGGTGGTAGTGTGCGTCTGTGTGTGTCTGTTTGCTAAATGTGCACATATCAGAATACTGCAGAGCCTGACGGATTGTACGCTTGTGTGTGTGCGTGTGTATGTGTGCGTGTATCTTTGTTCCTGTGGGTCAGTGTGATTACAAAGCAGCCATAGATCAAGTTTTATTATGCACCAAAACTGCCTCTGTCCTCTTTACTTTGCAATGTCATCTCTGAGAGTACAAGCTCACATTGCACACACATAGAAATGCATGCATCTAGTCCCACAATGCACTAGGACTTACGCAACCTGCTGACTGGACATGAGTAAAAGTGGCGATTGTGTATGTGCGGTTGCATGTGTATAAGGGTGGGGTGCAAAAAACAAAACAAAAAAATGGGGGGGAAACAGAATAAGAACAGAGCATGATGGCACCGGTGCAGGCTCCAGTGTGACAACAGATGGATTGCAGGAAAGAGTTCCAATTTCCTCTTTGAGAGTAAAGCAGAGGGGGGAAAAATAGAGAGGCCAAATAAGGAAGAGGGAAACAAAAAAAGAAGAAGAAGCACAATGAAGCAGAGTGAAGAGATCGAATCAGAGGCAGAGGGAGCAGCAGCAATAATGAGAACGCATGAAAGTGCAAGGAGGAAGACAGGGGGAGAGGCTGGAAGAGGAAGGGAAAGGAGGAAGATGGAGAGAGAGCGAGAGAGAGCGAGAGAGGAAGGAAGCTAGTGACTTTTCATCTGTGACTGACGGTTTCCATCTGACTGCATCTCTGCCTCGTTGTCTGCATAAAAAAACCACTGAAAATGTCTTCTTGAGCATTTGGGATTTTGCATCTGTGTGAATGTACTCAGATGTGATTTGTGCCCTATATGTTGCTTGTTTCTTTTCCCTTTGTTTCATGCTAAAACTGTACAATATCTCAGACTGTAATTGCGTGTGTGTCTGTGTGTGTGGCTGCAAGGGGTTACAGGGACTCTCATTCATCACATTAAAGAGAGCAAGAGGGGGATGGGACTGAAACTGGACGGCAAAAGTTATTATTAAAAAGGCTTGGTTGTAAATCTCGGTGTGTGCACGCGTGCACTCTACTGTATGCGTGTGGTCACGGGTGTCTTTGCCTGTGTGCACACACGCTGGCGTTGTGTATGTGCGTGCATGCGCTTCTCCCTAGAAGCTCTCCTCATTAAGCAGCTAGGCGACAGGAGTGCAGAGTGTGTGTTTTCACACGCCGCTGCTCCGATACAACAGGAGCCACTTCTTCGGGTTTTTTTTGTTTTTTTTTTACCTCCATTGCTCCTCTCCCCTTTGTGCTTCCTCCTCCTCACCCTCCTCATCCTCTTTTCTCTTTCTTTTTGCCTCATCTGTTACTGGAATCCTCCCCTGCTTCTCATACCTTTGTACCTGATCCTCAGGTCTTCTTCCCGTCTGCACCTACCCTACAGGGGCGTTTGCTGCCTTCGGTGATCGTAAAGACCAGACAGACGCTGGGACGAGAGCATTCAGACATCACTTGTTAATTCCTCTCTAAACCTCAACCTTGATTAATCAAGTTTTGTATTTTTGTGACAGCGGTATCCATGGAAACGCTGTTTCTTTCTCAATGGCCGAGCTTACCTTTTTGTGTATCTGCATATAACGGTGGTAGGACAGAAGAAGATAAAGCATCATATTAAATTCAGTCAGTTCGAGCAGATGTCATGCCAATACTGTGCTTGAATGTACTGAATTAAAAAAAAAAAAGACGAAGGAAAAAGGAGCGAAATTATGAGAAAATTTAAAGTAAAAAGTGAGGTGGAGAAAAGAGAGTGCGAAAAGTCAACAGGTAGGCCTGTTATCTCGTGTGTGGGAAGGCCAGGGTAATTCCCTTTCGGATGAAACCGCTAAATTAATGAGGCTTCCACTTTGGTCAGCCAAAAGAGGAGATTATCAACCAGTCAGTCAGGCTGAAGCGCTGGTTTCATGTTAGCGTTGGAGGGAAATGGGAAAGAGGGGTGAAGGAGGAGGAAGGGAGGTGCAAGGAAGGGGTAGAGAGAGAAAGAGCAATGCTGGGGAGAAGAATTCAGGGTTAATTTGAGCAGCGCTCACAGACACAGAAGTCATGACTTCTTCATGGCACCTCTGTATTTATGATTTCCTTCCACCGTCCATATGATCTTTAAATAAGCAGACATTTCTTTATACTACTTCCTGTGCAGGTGAGTGCAATAAATAGCAACAACAAAATGATTTATTGAAACGTATTCTCTTTGTTACTAACATTTATTGCTCTATGAAAGTCCAAATGTTTGGATTTTCTCTTTCTTCTTTTAGTAGTCATATCAAAGGGCTCAGATTATTTGAGTAATACACATAGCCACAAAGGTGAAAACACATTTTTTTTATGACTACATAACACATTTAGCTTGTTTTTTCAATGGGAAGTGATGTGCATCTAAAATGATGATGGTATTTTTTTGTATTTATCTATAGAAAGAATGCACGCTCTTCACTGGTGAGGAAGCAAAACATGAAAAAACAACGTAAAAATAAGACCCTCTCCTCTTTTTTGTGAGAAATCCCCAGTTTCATAAAAACATTAATAATAACAGGAATAATGATATTAAAAAAAACCCAAACAAAACAAAAATAACTTTGAGCGAATACAGTTGCAAAAAGTAATGTGACACACCTCAGCTGTGCAGACACAACGGCGTGAGGTTGCTCGGAGGGCGAGAAAACACAAGGTTATGAAGGAGCAGCATGAAGGAGGAAAGGAGAGAGAAAATGAGACGGAGTGGGAGAGAGAAATTATAAGCACGGGGATGGGGAAAGATGGGGAAGGGTAGGTATTGTAACAGGGGAGAGGAGGTGGGGGTGAGGAGCATTTGAGGATTCATCTCTTGCTGGATAATTCCCAGGAGGATCTCTCTCCAACACTTGAAAGCTGTGAAGTGTGCGGTTCTGCTCATACTCCTCCTAGTAATTGGAAGAGGAGGGTAGGGGAGGGAGGGAGGGAGGGAGCGAGGGAAAGGACAGTCAGGTATAGGAATGAGATATGGAGGTAAGAAAGAAAGGAGAGGAAAGGGTGGTTGAGGCAAGTTAAAATTTTGGAGATGGAGGTGAAGGGGAAAAGAGACGGGTGGGGAAGAGCCAACCGCACTGAGGGGTTCTGGAGGAGGAAGAGAAGGAGACGGAAAGGTACCTGATGATTGCCAGTCTTTTCAGTCTTTGGTATATATCTCTTTTATTTTTGCTCATTAGCTCACCCCTCTTTATTGTCTCGCTCTCTCTATCGCCATTCTCTCCCTCCTTCCCTCCCACCATTTCCAATGGCGTGTCTGTGGTTGCAGGCAGCTTCTGAAACATGGCCACAGGCGTTTAATCATTGATGGAGTTTTTTCCTCCACGCAGGCAGGCCAGCGGGCAGCCCCGACTCACTCACATGCATCAGGACCTGCTGATTCACTCTCAGGGGCCTCCTAGCACACACACACACACACACACACACATGCAGAAATACAAAGGCAAACAAAGATCTGCACGTGCACACCCAACTATAAAGACAGATGAAATACAGTTTGAATGTGGTTCACTTATGTGTGTCTGTGTTTGTGTGTGGGTGTGTGTGTATCCAAATGTGTTTCTGTCTAGTTTATCCCGCCAGGAATTGTGAGGTCCACTCAGCAGCGGTGAGCCCAAATAAAAGCGGTGAAGATAAAAGCAATTTATTTGACCAGAACAAGAAGGCAAAAAAAAATGTTTGCATTGGCTCCAGGCCTGCAAGCCGCATATGTCTCTACAGCTTTACACATCCTCCTGCAGTAAACATCTGGCTGCACTTTAGAAGTAAATACACTTAAATAGCTGCTGCATCCTCATCCAGGATCATTGCGCTCTTGATCGACTGTGTCCTGTGCTTCATTTTTATGGAGCAACAAATGGTCACACGGTTTGCACATGTGGCCCAGGATCCACGCTAGCATGTGGCACCTTGAGTTAATTGGTCCAGCGCTTTGGTTCAGACTGGAAGGTTTCTTTAAGTATGGTGTTTTCCTTCAGTCTTACCATAAGCTTGACATTTTTATTTACAGTGAATTCGTAACAGATCAGCACGGTGATGCGCTGGTTAGCACTGTTTTCTCACAGGAATCAAGAAGGTCCACCATCTGGTCGTGGCCTTTCTGTGTTGAGTTTGCACTCCGTGTTTGCGTGAGTTCTCTCCGGGCAAATACATGCAGGTAACCCCACTACCTGCATGTTTAGTCATTTGGAATTACCCATGGGTGTGACAGGCTCCAGCAACCCCGAATTGGAGATGTGGAAGAAAATGAATGGATGGATGGATTTGATACGTAGCAGGACAATGACTTATCACTCTACATCTGTGGATTGAAAACACTTGTACAAACATTTAGATGAGCTGAAGTAAACCTCATCACTCTGCTGCCATTCTGAATACCTCTGGGAGTTATTTGGACAATTATTGTGAAGTAGTATCTATTTGTTTTGGACATAAAAATTACATTTTAAGAATCTCCAGTCAATTCTGATCCACTAATAAAGTTTGCCGTGTTTGTTTGAAAAAAGGAAGAAAGTTACATTTACCACCATCTTTGCTCCTGCTGTGATGTTCAGTATATGTATGTGTATTATATGCATATGTGTGAATTTAGGATCCTTTGAATGGGATGTCTCTCCCTGATAATTTCTCTGAATGAAGTACCTTTGGTGATCACCAGTGATCAAGGATACTGCTAGCCTCAGTTATGCTTTATTTTATGCTAAGTGGCAAATATTAGCATGCCAGCATGCAAAGTTAAGACACAGATTTTGGCATGCCTGGGCTGTGTTCCTATGTAACAGACAGCCAGCAGTTTACAGGAAGCAGCAAGTATAATGACATGGTGGGAATTTTATGATGACTGATAAATTATTAATAGCTACAAAAGCACTAAAACATTATGCCAACATGCCAGCACACAGACACGATAGGTTTCTGATTGTAATATTAAGCTAAGATTACTGTCACCAACAACTAGATTTGATGTAATGTACTTCAAAATATAAGAACTAAGTATTTTCTAATATTTATTTAGTTTTGGATAACATGTAATTTTACCACTATTTAACTGCAGCTTGTTTAATACTATAGTAAGAAAAAAAAACCCAAATGTATATTGGTGAATATGATTTTTTTGTTGTTGTTGTTTCATTTCATTAATTGGATGCACAAAAATATCACATTGGCTGGCTGATGATTTTTAATTAAGGGGGAAAAATAGGGCAGGACATATCTGTCTAACCTTTGCCAGCACACCTGCCTGATGATGTGCAGGTAATTTTTTTTTTCTTCAATTAAACTATCATCATGTGAAAAAGCTGACACCAGCAGATCTCATTATATCACCACTGGCAGAAGAGATTATTGAGAAATATGAGGTTGCAGCCATTTATATTGAAATGCTAAGGGACTGGATAGCCACTGTTTTATACATACAGTAAATCTACTCTCACTGCTATCTCTGTTGATAGTTTATAACCGAATATAGATGGTGGTATTCCTGATTCTACAATATAGAGTATGAAAGTGCATAACCGGGCTCAGAGTTGCGGTGCAGTACTAGACTGTTCTCACGATATAGAGCCTACTGCTTATGTTTTTGCTGTAGCAGGTACAGCGCATCGTTTCTTTCCACTCCCATGTGTCTGCCTTTATGTTTGCCTGTCTCTCATCCTGATCAGGAGTTTTTTCTTTTTCTTTTTTTATTTCTCACTGGGGATTAAAGACATACCCTTTTGAGTAGAAACCCAATCTCTTCCTCTCACTCCACCTTCCCCTTTCCAACATCAAATTCCATCAAATTCACCCTCTCCTCCCCTTTCCGGCCTAGCAAAACTCCACCCTTATAAATGGATGGATTAATGACCTCTCATAAGAGCACAACCACAGTATTGCTTATAGTGCTTTTTTTCCTGCGGGATGAATGGTTTTCCACTTGAGCTTGTATGTGTGTGAGTGTGTACCTGTATAATCCACTCTATTGTATATTCACCAGTGCTGGGGCCTGGTGACTCATTGTGAAGGACCCGTCCGCCGCATTACATCTTTGAGACGAAAGCACACATACAAATAGTCTGCAGTGGTTATGTGATTGCTTCCATTAAAGTGATTATGCAATCAAAAGTAGTGAGACAGGCAGGGGACAGACAGACAGGCAGGAAGACCAACAGTCAAACAGACAGGGAGATAAGGGGTATATGTGGATCACACACACACACACACACACATACAGTGATACTTACTGTATATACACAGCACTCAGGCAGGCAGGGGGAATTTCTCTTTTGTTAATAATTATTATGAAACGGCTTCACATGGAGCACTTGCCTCTCCGTGCTCAGCATGATGGCAGGTCTGTCCCGGCACCCCCCACGCACGGACAAGCGCACGCATCCACAAGCACACGCACACATGCACGGGAACACACGGTCTCTCTCTTTTTGTCTCCCATTTCTCCCTCTGCTCTCCCTCCTCCTCCACTCCTGACAATATTTGCTATAGACCCCAGGGGCTCCCAGCGGACGTTCCCTTCTGTTCGGTCCCACCCTCCCTGGGTGAGCCAGTGTTTGGAGAGTCCCAGGCTCCAGCGCAGGCCTGCATTGGTGCTTGTTTTACCAAAGTAAACATATAACAATGAGTGGTGACCAGGACTTAGTTACACGTCTCCTTTCTTTTTCTTTGTTAACTCATCATTTTATCTCTAATCACTCGTATTCTGTAATACTCCATTGGCCATGCTTCCCAGCACACCTCGGTGATGGCTGCTTTGTTCATCTGATATGACTTTTATAGGTTTTCCCTCTTCAATCTGTCTCACTGTCGAGAGACTGATACAGCCTCTTCACCCCGAGGCAACATTTCATAACACTGACTTATGAATTTACACTCTTGCTCTTCATCCTCTTTTCCCCAGGAGTCCAGTTGGGAGAAAGTTTTTCTTACCCCCTTTTTCTTTTTCTTCTCTCAGCCAAGAAAGCAGCGGATGGCTCGGTCATTGCCAATGGCTACTGCGACTTTTGCCTCGGAGGCTCAAAGAAGACTGGCTGTCCTGAAGACCTTATTTCCTGTGCGGACTGTGGACGCTCAGGTAGGGCACCGCTGAAGGGGATGATTGGCAGATTGGCTGTTGAGGCACAGTTTTAAAACATTTAATTTCTTGGCTTAAGAGTTCATGTTTACTACTCAATGTGGCCCTATTTTGCTAATTTCCAGATTTTTATTCTTGAACTTTGTAGCTTTGCACGAATCACAGTTTAAAATAATCATTACTTGTCATATACTGAACCTCGGTACTGACCAAGTTCATTCATGGTTAGATACACTCCAAGTCACCTCCCTCCCTTTTAAGGCCACCAGCTCTTTAAGTGAACTTTCTTCTGATTGGCTGCCTCTCACAAAGAGACTTTTTAATCATGGGGTGGGTGGGGCTTCTGTGCTTCAAATGACCATATAAGGGATGACCCTGAGCAAAATGCACTGTAACAGTATATGACAGAAAGTAACTAAAAAGCACAATAGGCACATTTTAAGTAAACTAAAGTTTTGATTCCTTTCATTAATGCTTAAAATGGACCATACCAGTGTTTTTGTTTTAGCCCATGTAATACAAATGATGTACAGTAAAACTAGAGTCCTTAATAGCCATTTGATTCAGTGTTCCAAACTGCAAGTGATTACCTTTAATGACACTATCTAAAAATCAGTTTGCACAGACTCTATAGCTGAGGGAAAGTAGCCACACTGAAACCTTAATGAAGTGGTTGCCCAGACACTAAAGTGATCACAATACCAAAGGACACACCAATAATACAGCCAGGTATCATCACACCAGGGTTATCAGTTAGCTCATGGCTTTTTTAAAGAGTTACTTGCAAAACTCAAAGAGGTATATTTGTGGTCAGAAGTTTTCATACACTCATCATGAGTGTGAATGTCATGATTTGTTTGTACTGTGCTTTTTCCAGAATGATCATACAGCGCACATTTTAATAACTTTAAAACACAAGAACTGGGTGCACAACTTGCATATTGATTTTGGATTTTCTCTAATCCACACAGGGTCAACCTTATAGATAGATGCTCAAATATATGAATACACCCACACTAATCAATGTAAAGTCCCTTTTCCACCAGTACCTACTCGGATCAACTCGGCATGGTTTGCCAAACTTTTCACGGTTTTCCATTAGGCCACAGGACCTAGTACTTTTTTAGTACCTGCTCAGATGGGGTTCCAAGCGATCTGAGTACTTACTAAAATGTGATGTCATCCGACTGCATGCCATCAATTGGCTGGTCGGTAGCGCCCCAAGATGAGTCATGACTCATTCACGAAAATGAAAACCGCCATATTTTAAACCTGGCAACGAGGGAAATGGCTACAAAAAACAACAGTGTGACGAAAAGCCACAGACCAATCAGCAGGTATATCGTCGCCTTGATGTCCACTTTTGTTGTAGCGTATCTGTCGCATATTAATTGCGTTGCGGGGCACTCTGACATGTTGCTATGACGACAGTACTGCACGTTAGGCAGTCCTGGATTGTAATGGAAAGCTAGTTGATCTGAGTCATGTCATGGTGATCTGTGGCGAGTTGATTCGAGTAGGTACTAACGGCCCAAGAGCATGATAGTACCACTACCATGCCCAAGAATTGGTCTAGCGTTCTTAGGTTTTAGAGCAGGGGAATCTTGTTTAGTCCATTTTGCGTCCATGGTGATGTAAAACTTGTTTCACTGTGGACCATGACATTGGTGTTCCAGCTGTTTCTAGTTCATGTGTTAGGGTTGAGCCTTGGTGGTTCATAGGTTGTTCTTGAACATCGTAATCAATGTTTCCTCTCATCTGATGGTGACAGTTTGAGTCTTCTTCCAGAATTTAGCAAAGCGATGGCACATTCAAATTGTACTTGCATACAATTGTTTGAACGGATGATCCTGGAGCCTTCAGTTGTTCAGAAATATATCAGATACCTATGTAAATCGACAGTTTTTCTTCTTAAACCTTCAATTTCCTTGGACTTCCCCTTTGTTCTGAGTATTGAGTATCTGAGTATTCACGGTGAGTGCTATCAGACAAATTATTTTTATGCTGATGAGGAGAAACTACCAGTTTTAGCCAATCATAATGACTAACGAGTTAATAAGTTAACGAGCCTTGTCAAGTTAAAAGAGCGTAGAACCTTTAGCACCACTTCTTAAAAGATTTAATTGAGTGTATGTATAATTTTGACCCCATGTGGATTAGAGAAAATCCAAAATAAGATCAAACTTATGCACATAACTCTTTTTTAAAGTCATCAAAGATGTATGCTGTACAATCATTCCACCCTAGTAAACAAACACTTCACCATTAAAAGCCCAAAATGACCATCACATTCATGCTTCTGACCGCAAGTTTAGCTGTGAAAGGGCGCATTACCTCTTATGATGATGGTAAACAATGATGCAATGAGTAAACAACAGTATCACTAGCCAACACTAACTGTGGTTAAATAATAACAGATAATTGCTTTTCTCTTTGATGTAATATCTCATGATTATAAGTCACTGGAAGTTGAACACTGTATGAAAATTGATGGAAAAGGGTGGCTTTCTGGAAATCATAAAATACGTTAAAAGCAAACAACTGAAACAACATGATGTGCTTTGGGAAATGGTGGCTGTAATGTAAATTGTTCTCAGACAGTTTCTCATTCCTAATCACATTTAGATCCCTACTTACAAATCAGGACTAACTGCATTCATGCAATTCAAATGTATTCATTAAAACACCAAAACCCAATAATGATTGGCTTTTTTAAGAAACTGATTCTTCATGGGTTATAATGAACAACAAATATGGTTGGTAAAAGGTTTTTGCTGACGTCCATAACCAGAAATAGAGGAAACTTTTGTATAAAGGCGTGGAAATTATAAGTTGATGTGCATTATGAGAGACAATGTTGTATATAACTGAAGCTCCTATTCTACAAATTTAATGTGGTCATTTCTGCTGATCACAACACTCTGCTCTGCGGTTCATGCAGATATTTTGCTGGCACTGAAATATGAATGGAACCAATAAAATGTCATCTCAATGTGACCTTCTTGTCTGGCAAGAAAACACAAAAGTGTTTAGAATATTATGTTCTGCCTTTAACACTAGCTTTTTGTACATCTTCCAAGTGTGATATTATAATGATTGTCTGTTTCCGCTTTCCTTTGATACAAAGAATCTGATTTTATGAGAGAATGACCCCCCTCCTAGCATGTATTTTGACTGTGAATAGCAAGGAGCATTTATTTTAGTGGAAAGAGTAGAGAACGTATTTGTTTTAATGTGCTTGTATTTGTGTTTTTTTCATTATTATAAGGTTCATTTTGTTTTGGTGTGAGATGTGTTTGTACATTCTGGTTATCTGTATAAAAGCAGATGGTGCAGTGGTGCAGAATGTGTACTTATAATTTGACTGCATGTACTACATATTTTTTTCTCACATGAATGTTTGAAAAATAAAAAAGAGAGAAAAAAAAGGGTTTATGTGATTTGTAGTGAATGGGTTAGTGCATGCAAGACACTGGTATGGTCATTCATAACTGGAAGGTCAGAAAGTGCGGATGACATAACATTTCTATTGTCATAATTATGTAACAGAAAATATCAGGAAAAAGACAAATAACTGTAGAAAAGAAGAAAGTTTGTATTCCAAATGACTGAAATTTGGATTTCTGTTTATGACGACTGTTTTTACTTTCCTGTCATTTCATTTAACTAGGGCAGCGGGTTCTATATAAATGCTGAATGTAGCTACTGGGAATATCCTGATAATCTTACCCACACGAAGAGCTGATCATCTACGGCTAGCTGGTAATCTAGGTTAGCAAGGTGCATCCATAACTCACCATGACATTGTTAGCTGTGGCTAGTGAAAAACAGGCTTAAACTAAATTTTACTTCCTGAAAAACTGCATTTATATATGTTTTTTAGGACACCCACACTTGGAACAAGCAAGGAGTCTAACTGAAAACCTGAGCGTTTATCAACTAGTTTAATCTAAACAGGCACAAAATTTGCAATATGGCGTTGTACTCATGAAGACTTGAAATTAGTGTCTGAGAAGATTAAGTGATTGAAATCAACTGAGAAGTAGGCTCGTTTTGACCTGATTCTTTATGACAATTAGAAAGAATGCAGGTTCAAGGCACTTCTGGCTTCATTTTTCAGACCCAAAAGCTGTGCCCATCTTTTATATACAGTCTATATCTAAGACCAAGTGAAAGCAACTATATGGATCATTTGACAAAAATTGTGGTTATTATGAAGACTGTATTTGATATTCTTCATAAAAATGCAGGGGACAGCAGCAGCCAAGCAAGTATTCAGTCGCAAACAGAGTTCTCCTCAAAGGGATCACCTGAATGAAACAAACAAATTTACAGTTAGAAGAAACAGCTGGATGACTGTTCTCAAAATATAGACAGAAATAGTGAACGCGTGTCTGTGTGCGTGTGTGCCTGTGCGCGCGTGTGTGTGTCCGTGTGTTTGTGTGTGTGCACCCAGGCCACCCGTCCTGTCTCCAGTTCACAGTGAACATGACAGCTGCGGTGAGGACTTATCGCTGGCAGTGCATCGAGTGCAAGTCCTGCAGCCTGTGTGGCACCTCTGAGAACGACGTAGGCTCTTACTTTCTACTACATGTTAAATCTAAGCACATGTGGCTGCACACACACATACACACACGCACACACACACTTCCGTACTGTTTATACATAACGTGGCGCATAATGCCAGAAAAACCTAGGCAGAGCAGGTGTAAGTGAATACTGCTGATATTTATTTTTGTAGCCATCCAAGGCCTATGTCTAGCTCAAATACTTGAGTGCATGAAGACCATGCATGGCTGAAGGATGGTGTTATAGTGCTGCCCACTTAATTTACCGGGATCAAACAAATTTTTACTGAAAACCCTTCCAGAAGTGCAGATTTTTTTGAAGGTGCAGGTATTTACCCAGACTGTAATGCAGAACTCAAAGTGCTGGTTAAAGTATCTGGTGTAAATACAACAAAAAAAAGAGAGTTGTTGATCCTGAGCTTTTTACTGCCTGCCACAATAAAGGTTGAAGTTATGAATATGAAATTAACAAAACAACCAGGGACATATTCATCACACCCCAGTCGCCTGATCATATAAATACAAAATCATTTTTAAAGCACTGCACACATTATGTTTTGCCGCCGCAGTCCTCATCTTTGATTTCAAGACTGTGCACACGTGTGATTAACGACACTAATTCTCTTCTTTTGCAGGACCAGCTGTTGTTCTGTGACGATTGTGACAGAGGCTATCACATGTACTGTCTGAGCCCTCCGATGTCTGAGCCGCCAGAGGGTACGCATGCACGCTGCAAAGCTACACAATGTACCGCATCCTCGTTTTTAATCAGACTTCACAACCTTCACAACCACGAGAACATTTGTATCATTACAGAAACGTGGAACTATCTGTACTGTAGGTAGGAAGGGAGGCAGTCACACTGAGGAGAGTGAAACCTGTAGTCAGAGCAGTCATGCTGATTTTAAAGAATATGACCCTCAGGACTTTTTTTTTTTTTTTGAATGACTGTTTTAATCTGAATACGGTAGTCTGAAAGCTGCTCATGCCGTGGCTGCGATTACAGAAATGGAGAAGGTACTTCTGTTTAAATCAAACTGTCATTTGCCACGTAAGATGGCTGCCTTCGAATGTTTGACGGCGTTGTCATGGAAATGAGTAGTAGAAAGATAATCTGTTTCCATGGCAAAAGTGTCACTTGGCTGAACATACAGTAGCGGTGCCACTTGTGTTCAACACGCACTAACAGTGTCAAGCTCTGCCCACACATGCGATGCTTTCGATTTACAGGAAAACATTTTTTAAAATTCAGCAGCAGTCGGTTTATTTCGGGTTTCCACACACTCGTCGATGATAAACTTATATTTGTATACCACCTTTAGGCTGGGTTCACTTTGAAGCGTTAAGGTTGAGGAGAACATTTCAGCATCTGTCTCGACTTTATGTTTAATTAATGTCACAAATCCTGAGCCGGAATCCAAACCAAACTAGTTGTCAGATCCTCTGCACCCACAAACCACAGGCACAGCGTGTGGTGTTTAAACATGGAGCTTTAATTTACAGTGTTACTTAACGCTCTGTGTGAAATGAGGGATTAATCCACAAGGCTTTACAATAGCAGTGATTGAACTCCCAATCTGTGTGTGTGTGTGTGTGTGTGTTGTACAGGGAGCTGGAGCTGTCATCTGTGTCTAAGACAACTGAAGGAGAAGGCCTCAGCCTACATCACCCTCACTTAATCTGCTGAGCTGCGCCTCTTCCTCTTGGCCCTTCATCCTCTCCCAAAACCACTTCTCTGTAACCCCCTCACTGTGCCTCAGAGGCTCCCCCCCTTCTGATCTGCTCGCCGCTACTCTCTCTACGTTCTGTCCCCGCGACCTTTGACACGACTGAGCACACAGCAACCACAGCGCTGCATATTCCCGAAACGTCTTTCCAGTGGCGAGCCAACCTCCGCCCCGTTTATTTATTTATTTTGGTCACTCGAATTCCCTGTTGTGCTTGACCTGAACCTCCACTCCCCCCCACCTTCCCTCATTCTTGCTCTGTCTCAACAGAGGAATTCATCAGCTGGCAATAAGTTTGCTAGCAAGACACACACTTCAGCCTGCCAAGGGCACTTCTGAGGCATACTACTCCACAGGAACCCTCATAAGGGCCCTCGGATGAGCCCTAATGATCTTCAGCTGCAACTCAGTCAAGTAGTGAGCGAGAATTAATAAGATGGATAGGTGTTAGGCAGAGGACAGGGCATTGAAGACCCTGGATAACCATGGAGCAGTATGTTTCGGTGTTAGCCAACTGTGAAATATACACCCAATCAAAATTTCATTTACTCCCTCTGTCCTTTGCCATGCACGGCAGAGCTGAGGCACTGAACTCTGCTCCATTATTTGTCTGCAGGGTTTCCTGCTCCATGCAGTTTTTTAAAGGCGGAGTCAATTGTACAGAATTTCGACTGATTCTCCATCTACGCTCTCATAAAACCTCACCGTCGCCGGAAACGTCGGAGCCTCTGGTCAGGAACTCAGACCATCTTTGACCTCAACCTGTCCTGTCTCGTTGCATGGGGTTTTTCCACAAAATTAATGATGCATTTTGGGATTGACACTGGTGGTTTTTAATGTGCGGATGTGATCCTCTGATTAAAGGAGAGAAGGATTTTTCTCTTAATCAACTATCTCTGATCAAACAATGTATTTAAAAATACAATTTAGGCTTAGCGTCCCTCACAAATCCTTTACCTGACCTTTGTTCGCCCTTTCCCTCGATGAAACAATGACTGTGAAGCCAATGCGAGACTAAAACGCTCCTGGTGCTTGGTGTGTATTATCTGTGTGTTAAGAATGTAGGATCAATGTGTGGACAATGCAGATCTTTGTCTGGCCTATGCAGAGGCCAAGAAAACATATTTTTTAATGATTCCTTTTTTTTTTTCATTTCTTTTTCATTTGCATGATGTTGTTTCAATTGTTTTTTGAAAACTTGTAATTCAAATCGAAGAGAAAGCACACTTAATTCGCAATAATGTGTTTGTAATATTAACTCTTTTGGCCAAACTGGGTGTATGTGCGTGTGTATATGTGTGTGTATGTGTGTGTGTGCATGTCTGTTTGTGGGACTTTATTTGAGAATTACAATAACTGTAGCCATTTCCAAGCTAGGCAGGATCTGTGTGAGGATCTGAGTAGCAGAGAGGTCAAGTGGATGTAAGGAAAGTCGGCATTTTCTTGTATTCTGACAGAGTGGAGACAAAAAGAAAGTATTTGGAGTTGGAATCGTTTCATCATTTCACGGTGGGTTATATGCCAGAGTGCATCTTGAAGTGACTCTACAAAGTCACTGTGTGCAGGAAATGAATAGTATGGCACATAACCTACACTGAAAATCATCATTTTTGTCATTTACAACCTTTAGTTTTATATTACACGTTAATCTATAAGCATTAGAGGTGCTGGTAGCTGGGATGAGAGGTGAAACGTCATTAAAAAAAAACAGTCACCTTTGATTCAAGCTTCTTAGACTACCATGAGGTGGATGAATGAAACCCTACACAGACATGCGGCTAGGATAACTGTTCCTTACAGAAAAATGACACCAGCAAATACTAAAATGCTGTAATAGCGCCCCCCCCCCCCAAAAAAAAGAAAAAAGAAAACAAAAACC
>VURO01011940.1:4769-17679 GCA_015108175.1 Pelvicachromis taeniatus
TTATGAACTTCCTAAAATAGAGCCCTCTCCCACCTCATACAACAGAAAAACTGAAACCACATGTTTTAAACTATAAATAAAGTGAAATGAGCAAAACCAGTCAAAAACAAAAAGAAAGTAAACCAAGTTTTTAAATAAATGTAAATAATAACAACTGGTGTATTTTTGTCCGTAGCCGCTGAAGACTTTTCAAATGTCAAACACAAAATGAGCCAGCAGGTGGCGCTGCAGCACTGAATAAAAAGCTGTTAAAGCTGGAAATTCCATCTTCACAGTCAGAATAACCCCCAAACCTTTATGTTTCGTTTTTTTTTATTTTGTCAAACATCTTCATTGAAGCATTCATTTTACAAATAAGAAATACTCAAAACACTTCAAAGAAAGAGTCAACATGAGGCAGACTACTGAAGACAGGCTACGGGTCAAAGTGAGCCCTCTGTTTGTAAAATGATGCTGTTCCAAAAAGTGAGCACATTCTGACCCATGTCTGTGCCACATATTTTCTAATACACAATCTTCCATGGGCATTATCAGAAACAGAGAAGCACAGACCAGAAACATCCAACATATCGTCAGTTACTGTACAGATAATTCACTAATCAATAAAAGTACACAGATAGCAGGCATCGACTGGGTCTGTGAAGCTGCTCGGCAATCGTGACAAAGTTTCTTTTCCATGTATTGTATTTTCACTTAAATGCATGCATCACACGAGTTTGGTGCAGGATTTCTTAACACCTTTGCAGACTGGTCATGGTTTTTTGAGTCTGAAAGCAAAACTGAGGCGTTCCACCTCTGTGCACTCCTCACTCACTGAGGCTAAAACGGAGAAACCATCAAGTGTTAGACTGTGACAGAATATATCTGCAATGAGCCACGCTCACAGTGTAATTTCATACTGTTAAAAAAAAAAAAGGCATATTATTCTGAATTTAGTGCCCTTCTCAGAAGTGAGTGCAGCCCGTAAAGGACAGGAAATTGTGGATTAGTGAGACTGTGAGCGTGGAGCCACCTGAAGCCGGTGGCTGGCTGATGCAAAACCATTTCTCCTGTGCCCAAAAGCTGTCACAGTGAAGCAAAGACTTTTACTTTCCAGTATTCTAACGGTATCGTTTGGCAACATTTTCAGGTTTATCTCCTCAGGTTTCCATCATTTTAAAGCCCAGCTTTAGACAGCTTGGCTGTTCAAACACAAGCTTTGATTCTTTGCTGCTGCACACTCTCATTTCCATCTCCTCCTTCGCCACGGTGTGTTTGGTTAGAAATTTCTGCACTTCATATTAACAAACAAATAATCACATTACTGCAAGATCTGAACACTGCCAGATCAGGGATAGTGATAATTGAGGGATCTATGAGAGGTTGCATGCTTATTATAATGCAGCTTGTTTTTTTTTTCTAATCAGTCCAAATGAATTTGCACCAGCCCACTGTTTATGTTTCCTTCCAATGAATCTTTCACCATTGCGGCACTCCAAGGGCCAGTAAAACTGGCAGGACCGCAGTGAGTTAACAGGCTTGTACGGACATCTTGTTTATTAATAGTGTGGCTGTTTTGATTATTTTTGGAGTTACGTGTATTGGATGCTGTACTCGCTGCCATTCAGCCTGCCAACTGAAGCGTGGCTACCCACGCAATGATTACCCCTGCTGCGGCGCTTCAGTCTGAATGCACTTCACTGGAGGAAGAGGAAGTGTTTATACACAAGAGTATGATACCGCTTTCCACTAGTTTCCTGGGCTAATTAATTTTTAATGGAGATTTTTCAGTGTGGCTCAGGATCAGCAGTTGTCCAAGAGCTCGCTGTCTTGTGATCCTTATTCACTGGTTGTGATGTGGCCATAAGAAAAACCTTATGGACTCACAGATTATATCCTATTTAAATGTAAACATCTCCACAAATTATATCTTGAGAGATCTAATAAAAGTCAAAGCCTTTGGTATTTAATATGAAGCGTTTTGTTAACCGCCTTTTGAAACTTGTGATATTAATAACAGATTTTGTTGCCAGGGGACAAAAGGTTTTTTCTTCACATCTAATTTGTTGACTCCTCTAACCATGTAAAACAAAATACATTTGCTTGAATTTAGGATTTTTGGGATATTTGGCTCCATTTGAAAGATTCTGCTTACCCAAATAATAAAAGAGTGATTTGGGGACAGTTTTCTTTGGAGAATTGAAAACAGTGGAAGTGAATGGGATGTTGTTTGTGGTTGGACATTTCCAAAGTAAGAAGTTGCACCTGCAGCAGGCTTACATGAACACCACCACTGCGGTGGAGCAACACTTCTTTCCACCTGATGGATGTTAGTCTTTGTTTTTATAGCTCTAATGATGCAAATGACCAAAGACCTACTCTTTTTTTCATTTACTGTGAGAGTGAGCTGTTAAGTAAATATGAAGCAAAATGCTTCACTCTACACTGTAGGCAACCTTTTCTAGTTGCACAGTCATTAACACCAAAATACTGGTTAATGAAACTATTGTCGATTTGTTATTTTAGTCTTCAGGAAGCAAATTAGCACTTTTTATACACTGGTGTGTTTAGATCATTGGTTATATGAGAACCTTATTCTTGTGAATTCACAGCCAGTTAAACTCCAATAAAATGTAAATGTTCAATTAAAGTGAAGTATGATTTCACATGTTGCCTTTCCAACAGAGAAGGTGATTTCATAAAGTCAAGGTTCATCACAACTTGAACAGCATCATCTTTCCCCTGCGGCGTGAAATTAAACAGACATGCATATTATAGCAGCCTGGGAGAAGCAATTAAATTTTCCCCACAGTGGTTCTGAAGACATGAATTAAGCGCCGCTAGAATTAGAAATCAAATTAAGGTCCAGATCCCTGCAGGCTCAGAGGTGGCATGTGGTCAACAGTCGGATGGATATGAAGTCTGCACATTTCTACAGCTACGTCAGTTTTTTCCCGTCGCGCTCTTCTCCTCCTGCGGCCGATATTTGGGCGAGAAATACCAAACTTAAAAAGAAAACAAGACTCATTTCGACACAAAACACACAGTTCATATCAATTTACATGCCTCTAAAGACAAAGAAAGTAAAGACACTTTAACTTACAAGCAGAAACACCTTGGACGAGGATAACAAATGCACTTAGAGGAATATTTTGCTCGAAAAAATGAAAAAAAATCAGTGATTACCTAGCACACCTTTATACCATGTAAATCCCTACTTCTGCCTTGTCTACAGCTCAGACTGAAATGCATTTTGAATTTTCATTTTGCTCAGTGTAATTTTGACTACTTACTTAAGTATGCAATTTAATCCTTCCTTTATAATTCTGCAGCACATTACACAGGAAAATAAAATATTATAAACATTTATCAAAACATGCTTACAAGGTTCTCTTCAGAGCAAGATCTTATGTTCAAAATGTTATAAAATATAAATGCTATACAAGGACTGCATACTGTGGTACGCACTGGCAAACGGTGAACATTTAATACTCATTTTTATAACACTTTAACTAAAGTCACCTTATTTAACCGTGCAGTGTAGTTGGCAAGTAACATGTGTTTCAACAACTTCATCAAGTGGGCAACAAGCAGCAGCCTCCTTGTCTGAAAAAAAAAGAAGCTAACATGCCAACAAAGCCAATGATTGGCCACTTGAGCCTGACAACGGAAACAACTCAATTCCAGTGGAGCAGAAATATGCAGGTTTAGAGTTGGGTTCAATTTCTTTTCTTTGTTTTTTAAGGTAGTAGTCAAACTGTCTTTTGGGATATTTTCATTGCTGCTATGTGAAAAATAACTTAGATTCAGTTGTTGTGAGTCACATTGTAGTGTTCTGTTTTTATAATAGCTGGCATTAGTTTATAATCAGGTATCTGTGACTGCACAATGTCTGGATGCAGCTCGCTAACCTATCTTTCTTGCCTAACTTGCAAGTTAGCTTGCTAGCTAACCTGTTGTCCACCCTGTTGTCCAAGTATCCCATCCAATCATATAATACTTATTAACAGCATATCACAGAGAATTTCTGAAATACCTTTGATACACTGAGTGTTTTTGAGCTGTATAAGAGACATGGAAGCTAACTGTTGAGCTAACACGGAAGTGAGTCATGATAACCACTGAATTTTCATTAAAGAGTTAAATATTCACATCTGCCAAAGTCATATCCTGGGAAGCCACTGGCTGAAAATTGATTTGTTGTAAGCGCTGCACTCAGTCCAAGGTCCCTGTGACTTGGTGAAGGAATTCATATGAAGCAGAAAGACAGTCATTTGGAGGATAACTCCCCAGTACCTTCTGTGAAATCTGACACTTTTCCATCTTGCATGAATTCCTCCAGAAATGTTCAGTCCCTAGCCTCGGGCCGCAGCTAGGGTTTCTTGTCTGCATATGATTGGCTGGTGGCAGTATTGGTAGTGGCGGCAGCAGGAAAATCTGGGTATACCAGGAAGCCGGTAAAAGTGATGTACTTGGCGTGGTTGCTGTAGGCACCAAATCCATCTCTCTGGTGGGAGTAGAGCCAGACAGTGTCCCCTGGTTTCAGTGACAGCATCAAACTCTGGCTTTGCAGAGCTTTCTCACCTTGGCTGTCGTCATAGATCATTGCTTGCACTTCCAGGCGGTTCTTCATCAGTTTGACGGACAGAGTCTTCTGTGGCATCTTGCCCACGTTGAAGGAGAAGTAGTATGCCCCAGGGATGCGGCAGGTGAACACGCCCTCTGTCACGTTGAAGTCCTCCCCTATGTTAACAAATGCGGTGTCGAAGCTCACTGGCTGGTGCTGCGGCATGCCCAGCTGGTTCACACCCACAATGCTTTGGGTGCGCCCCACTGAGAACGCAGATCTCTGGTCATCCTCTTCATCCTCCTCTTCCTCTTCCTCCTTCATTTGCAGCTCCTTCTCCCCATCCGTCATTCCAGGTCTGACATGATCCGTGGCCTGGTTGTTGCTCGGCAGTGGGACGTTGTCTTGCAGTGGCTGCTCAGAGTCAGCATGCTGCTGCTGGTGGTGATGGTGGTGCGTTTGGTAGCCATAGACATCGGGGTATACAAGGTAACCATTGAAGGTGGTGTAGTGTCCGGTGTTGCTGTACAGTGCGTAGCGAGGGTCACCATGGAGACGGAGCCAGACAGTGTCCCCGAACTCCAGCTGCAGCATGACACTCTGGCTCTGCACCTGAGGAATGACACAGACTTTGTTGTCCCAGTGTAGTCATACCCAGGCCTGTTTTCCATAAATAACACATAATCCAGTCATCGACCTCACACAGCCCTGAGCTGCTGTCATTCCCCATCCCTACACAGACACACTCTCTATATCCCACTTTGACAATGGAATGGGGAATAAAAGTTAAGGTCTGTCTAATCCCCCAAGTAGTAGTAATCATAACCAGTAAGCTATTTAAGCATAAGCAGCTTTTTGTACATAAAAAATAAATAAAATTGAAGCTGTGAAGCGTACCTTCCTCTCCTCCCCTGCATTTTCTTCGTACACAATGGCCTGCACCTCATTCCTGTTTTTCATCAGCATCACAGACAGGTCCTTATGCGGAAACTTTCCCACAGTGAAGGAAAAGTAGTAGGCTCCGGGGATGCGACAGCGGAACAAACCAGACTTGGCGTCAAAGTCCCCGCCGATGTTGACATAAACAGCGTCAAAGGTCACCGTCATCTTTGGCCCACCTTCCATGCTGCTGGTGCGAGCAACTGAGAAGGCTGAGCGCAGCTCGACATCGTCAAGCAGACGGGCGAAACCCCACGCGCTGCCCACGTCATTCAGGCACAGCAGACCAATCAATAGGCTGGCTGGGAGCAGCATCTTATCTGTAGATGTTAAGAAAGAAGAGACACGTTTACCTCATGTACAGATTTGTAACGTTTCAGTCACACATCTCAGATTTTTCGATCCTGCGTCTGCGACATGGCTGTTTTTTTTGTTGTTGTTTTTTTTGGTCTGTCAAAGAAAAGTTTCCATGGATCACTTTGCAAACAGCAATGTATAATCAATAAGTGACAGGGAAGTTAGGATATCTGATTTCTCTTGCTGCCTTATCGTACTTTATGATTCGGTGCAAATACTCCCTCTGCTCCTTTCACAATGAGTCCGAGTGGGATTTAATAAATAACCCTGTGTTGTTCAACCTGATTTAACACAACATCAACTCAAGCTGCCTGAAGCCTCGTGTTCATTTATCTTGCTGCTTAGTGGTTGCTTGTTTCATGCATTTCCACAGTGTCGCATTTGTCTCCCTTCACGTGATTTTATGCTCATCTTTGCTCATCAAGAATTAGCACAGGTAGATAAACTAGAACCCAGGAGAAGAGTTTGACTAGTTCGTCTTTTCTTTTTTTAAATGATCACTGTGGCAACACGGTAACATGGTGGGTAACAGCATTGCATCGCACCTAAAAGTTCCTGGGTTTTAATCCATCGGCCTCTCCGCGTGGCGTTTACATGTTTGCCTCGTATCTGCGTGCGTTCTCTCTTCAGCCCTCATTTCAGAGACGTAGTTAATAGGGTGGGTTTATTACCCAAAGATGTCACTGTGAATGCACACACACACACACACACACACGCACTCAACCCTGAAAATGCATGGATGGATACTGCTTAAGCCCTTGAGGATGTCAATAACCTTCTGGGTGTACCTGAGCTGCTGTCACTGAGCCAGTATTGTCAATACATGTGAACCAGTAGAAAAGTATCAGATGGACAATGTCACAGTCTGCGTCTGATCCAGCCTTTTCAGTTTTATTCTGTATTTCTGAGGTTCTCATGTTATGCTGGTGAATATAAGTTTGTGTGTTATTCTTATTTAGGTTTTAGTGGAGGTTAAGGTTAGCCATTATTTATCATCTGTCTCTTTGGTTTCTGTGTTTGGTTTCTTGTCTGTCGTGTGTTTCAGGTCTGTTCAGCTTGTGTTGTCATGTCTAAGTCTCCATGTTTCCTGTTTTATTTTGAAAGAGGTCTCGTGTTCTGTGTTCATTGTTTTAGTTTCACTTTTCCCTTTCCCTTCACTTTCACCTTCTGTGTATTTAGTCTGTGTGTCTGTGTATCTTTCCCCTACGTCGTCATAGAACTCATAGTTAACTCATAGTCGCCACAGTCTAGTCACAGTGTCTTAGTTAATTCATAGTTTTCTTTGTTTTCTTTGTTACGTCACTTCACAGTCTAGTTGTTGCTCAAGTTCGTTTCTCGCTTGATTTACATTTCATGTGCCCAAAATAAAGGCTCGCCTGTGTCCACACCTGGGTCCTCCACACACACTCCACAGACCGTGGCAGAGCTTTTAGTCCATTGCCATCTTGGTTTGTTTTAAAAAACAAGATATGATGAGTGACTCATCGGGGAACATGTCGCTCTCATATGGTGGATACTTGTCTATCACAGCACGACTGCCCCGAATCAAGCTCTGAGTCACACCCTACGTTTTTATCCTTTTTCAGTCTAATGAAGACTATAATTTACTAAATAAATATAATCTTGCCTTCCGTAACACTTAATGAAATAAGTGGACACAAACCGCAGAAGCCAAAGCATCACTTTCTTGTAAACAGTTATACATTCAGATTTTTTTCAGCAGTCAGAGAAGTTCCCGGTCATTACACAAAATCAGTCAACCATTTCAGCCACATCTGTCTTTTATGTGGTCTACAGTGGAGACACATATGTTTGGAAGTTAACATTAGAACCACACTGAACAAACCCGACCCCCATGCTGTGGAGCAACCACACATTTGCACATCAAAAACAACAACAAAAAAAGCCAGACAAAATAGCTTTTCAATGAGCCTGAAAGAGAAACACGCAGTCCCAGAGCAGCGTTTGAATCACTCAAGCAGTGCGCGCTCGGGAAAGGAGGTATTATGTTCTTTATTAGCAGCGACAAGCGCTTTCATTGTCTCATTGTCCTCCTCCAGTGAACCAACAGGAAGTAGACACACACACACAGGTGGAGCTGCCAGGGCTCTGAAAGCTTGTCAAAACAAAAGGACAAGGCTTAACATGTAAGGAGTAGAGACTCAGGGGAGTGGTCGCCATGTTCAGCTGATGCTGCAGGTTTCACAGCCTTCATTTAAGATTTTATGCCATTTATGACATACATGAGACACAATAGAGACTAAACTGCTCATTAGTCTTAAGAAAACTAGAAAAGCGTGTCTACAGATAGCAGCTTGGCAGGTATACACTAAGGCACATACATGTTCACCACCGTAGTTTTACAATTGGGCTTAATTAGGATAGAAATGCAAATATTTTATTTACAATAGAACACAGAAAGCGTATCAAATGTTTAAATTGAGAAAGTACCACTTTAGTTTGAAAATAGGGTCCTTTTGAATTTGATGACCACAACACAGTTGGGACAGGGCCATGTTTTTACCAACAGTCCATAAACATCTGGGAAAATTAGGGATACCAGCTGCTTTTGGGAGAGGAATGTTGACTTGTTCTAGCAGCTCAACATGTCTAGATCTCCTTTGTTTTTCATTTCATAATGCTCCAAATATTTTCAATGAGTGAACGGTCTGGACTGCAGGCAGCTCAATTCAAGACACATGAATGTGACCCAGCCATGCTGTGGTAATAATTGCAGTATGTGGTTTTTGTCCTGTCTTTGTCTTTGTCCTGCTGAAATAGACAAGGTTTTCCCTCTGTACATAAATAACACATGAGCACATGTTGCGCTAAAACCAGTTTATACCTTTCAGCATTGATGCTGCCTTTCCAGATCCAGCACTAATATACCCCATTATCATCATCATAGATGAAGGCTGTTGAACTGAGTGCTGATATTAAGCTGTGTGGTCCGTCTCCTCTTTAGTCCAGATAACGCAAACGAATCTCAAAAAAAAAAGAAGAAGAAAAGCCTGACCACGGACTTAAATAACATTTGTGTTTCAGCAGTGTTCACACATGCATGTTAGAGATTTGTGAGCAAACAGAGACTAACATTTCTAGAAGTGTTCCTGAGCACATGCAGGGATTTCCATGACAGAATCACTTTTAATACAGTGCCACCTGAGGCCCAGACTATCATGAGCATCCAGTCAGGATTTTAAGAATGTCATTTGTGCACAGACTTCTCTCCAGACTCTTTTGATCACATTATATTCTATGTTTTAATTTACATTCTTACACAGTCTTCTTAATCTTTTGGAACTGGGTTTATTTATTGCATATGTTTTTATTTGGTTCAAATGCACAATCTTAGACGTATAAACCCTCAGTGTGCCAAACTAAAATTCACTGTCATGCCGAGGACAGTAAACACACCATAACTTTGTGCGATACGTTTGCAGTAGTGTACAAGTTATGCATGCCTAACTGGTGAAAAAAGTGGAAAATATAAAACTTAAAACATGTTTATAGCATATAAACCGATTGGGCGTAACATTTTGACCTCCTTAAGCTTGTCCAATTTTCCTTTTTCTAACACGGTAACTTTGAGGACAAAAAGTTCACTTCCTCCCTGATATGTTCCACTCACTAACAGAAGCCACGATGAAGAGCTAATCAGTGTTATTCACTTCACATGTCAGTGGTCATTATGTTATGCCTGATCAGTGTGTACAACTTATGTGAAGCAAAAAATAGGTCAGTATATTTTGCTCTGTTGGGATTTTTACTGACTGTTATTTATTAGAAATGAATTACTGCTTATTTTATAACATGTTCTCATGATAAATTGGCATTGTGGCATCTTACCTCATGTAATGTAGTGTGCAAAGTGTTGTATGTTATTTTGTTCTTCTAATTTCAGCGTATGTATCACTTACGAGCTTTGAATGTTATTTACTGGCGACACTAAATGTTCTTCTGTATGGTTATACTAAATCGACCTCTTTAAATGGAAACTAATTATAGTGGTTAATTGTACTTAGGGCACCGAGGCACAACTGATCGCTTCTGTCTGATTACTTGTCCCATTGCAGCAGAGAGAAATCCTTTCTGAAAGAGCAAATAGTGCTGCGGTCGCAGCTCACTGCAGATATCATAATTTTCCTTCATGAATCACAACGCTGCTTTTCTAGAGTCTTAAAAAAGCAGATGATGCAGTAGTTAGTCTTGTTCCTACAATGGCACCTTACATTAAAAAATAGTGTTTGTCTATGTAATGGCAGCAGTTTTAACTAGTCATGTAGATTCTCTGCACTGTACTCCATGGAGAGAGGCTTCAGGTTCAAACAGTAATAAAAGAATAGATCAAACAAACTTCCTCCATAATGAGCACCCATGGGAGGGAAGCAACAGAGAAGAGCAGAACAGAAAGGAATGGAGCTCAGTAAGTCCATTCAAGAATAAAGACTACATGGTTATGCATTTTCAAAAAAAAAGAAAGAAAATTAACTAATGAGCCTTTTTCGGGTGCCCTACACAGTTGTATAGTTAAAATGCACCCGAAGTGCATATTTCTTACTCATATTCAGTGTTAACATTATCATGTGTGGAGAATTGTAATTGTGTTGTTACAATTATCTGATTATACAAGCTTCTTTAGTATGCATAACAAAACAATATCTGTCACACATAGAACTGAGAGCGTTTCACTATGTGCTGGTCAGGCTGTTTATCTTCAACGTGACTGAAGTGAATATTTTTCATTTTAATTTAAAACAAACAGACAAAACTAAATAGCTATGCTAGTTGTACTGAAGTGTAGCGAATGATGTTGCACAGCCCTGCTTTGAACTGAGAATATGCTAACATATAATTTTTATAATGTTTATAATTTCTTTATTTTCTGTCATGGAGAAGTGTATGACTGTCAAATGGACAAAACAGTGATGTTAGCGTGGCCAAAAGCCCTTTTTAAGCATGTTAGCTACCTGAGTATGTTAGCATGCTAGCATTTGCTACCCGGCACAATGAGTAGCATGCCACATTTTATTTGCAAAGTTGCGTACTGGCTTTTCATTCAATTACAGTGATGTCCAGTGATTATTGCAGTAATAAAATAGCCCATGACAAATGACGTAATGTGTTAAGGTTAGAAATGAATAATACTAATGGAAATATCACAAACCCAGAGGTCTGTAAGCAATAAGCACTGCAAGTAAGATGAAGTATTGGCCCAGATACAAGTTATCTGCCATCTGGCAACAAAACGAAGATAGGGGCTGTTGCCTGCAGAGGCTCAGTCCTCACAGGATATCTGATTTTCATATTTGTTCACTCTGCCTTTGATTGTGTTTATAATTTCTTGCTTCACCACAGGCCGAGACAGACTGTGCAGAAGTGGTGAAGTTGCTGATTAAATAGACTCCAAGTCACAGGCAATTTGTTGTTTATCTATCAGTCACAAGTGTAAGCTCAATAACTCATTTGCTCATAATATTTACAGTATATATTCTGAAACCAAAACTTGTAATAATAAATATGAATCCTTTTCACATACTGCTGCTTTGTGGAAATGACTTTAGTGTTATGTTACCGAAATATAATTTTGTTCTTCTTAATGCTCAACAACTTCAACAGAGCCTCCACAAGTTAATTACCTCGATGGAGAGTACTCTTGTTTCAAGAGGACAACAGCTCTGTTTAACCTTCCTGCAAATTATACCATATGTTAACTTAATGTGAGTGCTAGCACTCAGTTATGATGGCCAATTATGAGTGCCAGTATAGAGACGGAGGGAAGCCATCAGACTAACATCAGCTCTGACAGATGAAATATGAGGAAACGTGTTATGCTAATGAATTTGACTACTTCCATGAATTTTATTTACTATTTCTCTTTACTGATTACCGTATTTTTCGCCCAATAAGATGCTCCGGAAAATAAGACGCACCCAATTTTAAAGGAGGAAAATCTAGAAAAAAAAGATTCTGAACCAAATACTGTAAAACACTTTCTCACACACTGCCTCTGCCCATTTTATGGAGCATGCATCGGTGGTGACTTGTGTGGACTTGTATTTTTATTTATCTTTCTTTTGTACTTACTTATGGTAAATAGACTGATTCTTATATAGCGCTTTTCTACTCTCCCGGAGTACTCAAAGCGCTCTATACAACACCCTCATTCACCCAATCACACAAGCACTATTTTTCTAGTGCACTATCTAATACATTCATACACATTCATACTCCGACAGATGCATCGGAGAGCAACTTGGGGTTAATATCTTGCCCAAGGATATTTGGCATGGAGCCAGGGATCGAACCACCAACCTTCCGATCAGTAGATGACCTGCTCTACCACCTGAGCTACAGCCACCCCATGACTTATGTCATTGTCCCGTCACTTTCATTGCTTTTCATTGTAATACTAACTACAATGAACCTAAAAGATAACAAAGTTATCTTTTAGGTGATCTTTGTTTTTTCCTAACTGTATGTTAAAAGTGTGATAAATAAAGTTTATATAAAACTTTATAAAACTATTGGTTATTGGTGGAGCCAAATAACCCGTCATGCATTTCGCGAGACCAGCCCGGTCACGTTCACCTGACCTGTGACATCATCGAGTACGCTGGCGTTCCAATTGCACAAATCGCGGGTCCGGACTCGCGTTCTCGGCAAGTCCGGTTTTGCCGATTGAGAAACGGCACCCGTGATTCGGGGGCGGAGCTTTGGCGGATCAATTCTTCTGCCCCTCCATCACGGGCATGGAGCAGGAAGGGCAGACGTGCGGACATTTCAGGGCAGCATAGATCGATACAGTGCCCGGGAGATATGCACAGAAGCGGCCAAACTGTGCCCACACTGACCTGGGAGACATGAGGAGGCACAGCCTGCAGCACACAGAGGACTGCGAGCAAGCGCCACACAAAGTTAGGAGCAGTTTGAATGCAGGCAACATGTGTGTTTGTCCTATAAGACGCACCAACTTCCCCCCAAGGGGAAGAAAAAGTGCGTCTTATACGGCGAAAAATACGGTACTTATCTGCATTGTGAGGTTTTTGTTTTTGTGATTTTGACCCT
>VURO01011946.1:2292-14907 GCA_015108175.1 Pelvicachromis taeniatus
AAAAACAAAAATGCCAAAAAAAAAAAAAAGGAAAAGGGTAAGGGTAAGGGTGAGACGTGCTGTGCAATATGCATAATGACATTATTATAGAGCCAGATTGTTGCTGTTTCCCTCCCATTGCTCAGAATTGATGTTTGACAGTAGAAGTTGAAAGATATATTTTCAAAGGCATTGTGGGATTATTCGTTAATGTAGGTACCAGGACCTCTAGTCATTGCATCTCATAAAGAGTTGTTACTAGAGGAAGCAATATTTTTCAAAGCCCTAACATGAATGAAGAGGGGCAGTTGGAGCCGTCTTTTGGCTGGCGGGCAACTCTTGTAATGAGCCTAAGAGGGTTCCAATTATTCCACTTGCGATCAAAAAGGAGAAGGAGATTACTTCTCTTGCTTCTTTTTTCTTTGACATTTTACACAGTAACATCTTTTGATAGGGGCTGGGGGAGAGAGGAAAAACGAGTGCCTGATAGTCTTGAACAGTCTCCAGCAGTACAGTCCTTTCTGTCTCACACAGACAAGGCAATACTTTCTTTTTTTGTCTGTGTTTGTAATAAAACTTCTTCTCCCAGTGCATGGTACATTAGCTTTTTCTCTGACTACGTCACCTGCGCAAGACTGAGAGAAAGCTTTTGTATGACTGCAGGCTTTGGCTACAGCTACTTGATAGCTGATCGGTGCCATATTTTTCCACAGAGCCATTGTAAATTGTAAGGAGGAATGGTGGGTACTCACTCACTTACTGCATTTGTTTTCCTCTTCTACTTAGCATTGTAAGTCATGTTGCACTGAATACAAAAGGGAGTTAAATTATTTGATTGTGTACAGATTTTTCCCCTCAGCCTTTCCCAGATTACAAGTAAAAGCACATTAGATGCCCGGGGGTAACTAAAAGGATTTCTCCACTATAGGACATCAAACTATATCAGCCTAGGAGAAATAAACGATGAAAAAACAAAAGACAAATAATATTATGTACCACTGCACTGAGACAAAGAGAACTGCTCCAATCTGCATCAGCACAGATAAACATCCACCCCTAAGATATGTTCTTGGTAGATAACAGCTTAGTGTTTGCAACACACACAAACACAGGCGCAGAACTGCACAGAGCGGAGCTTTGATAAGCACCGAAAATTACTACATGTTGTTCATGGTGGCAGAACAAAAGGATTAAAGGCCTTCATTTCAAGAAATCGAGCTATGGAAAGGTTGATGCAAGGTTTAAGATGCATGTCAATTTGAGAGATTTGACTTGATAATATAGTCATAATTTGAGGGAAACAAGTCGTTTGCTCAGGTGTATTTATTTGTGCACGTGTGTCTGTAACCGTGTGCATGTGTGTGTATATGTGTCTGTACGTCTGAGAATACAGTGCCTCTCATTCCCCTGTGCATGCACTGCGGGGGTAGGAGACAGAGATCCACCGTCTGTTGCTGTTTTCCATGACCCCGTATGTCCCCTCGCAGTTAAAAACGATGTTTGCCCCCAAAGACGGCCCTAATACAAATTAAATTAAATGAAGTCACTGTGGCTAATCCCTGTGTGTTTCAGCTGCTGAAATACCCCCCATCCTAACTCTACCCCTCCCTTACAAATGAGTGGGTCAAGGCTGCTACATCTGGACCCCTATCCACTGGCCCTGCTCTCAAGCTGCTGCGCTCCCAGTCCCCAGTGGAGCAGACGTCAGGCCCCGCTCAGACTTTCTGCCCCACTGCGACTCTGTGTGTGTTTCTGCATGAAAAACAAAGTGTTTTAATGTAAATCCGTGTTGTGTAATTCTCTTTCTGACTCACATAGTGTTTATTCCCCTTTGCCTGCTTTCCCCGTGTGTCTGTGTGTTTCTTCAAAAAAAGGTTTATTTTCGCGACTGGCTTATGCGTTTCACACTCGCTCCTTGTTTACTCCTGTTTAAACTTTTTTTCATAAATTTATATTCAGATATAAAATACAAAGAATTCACATTTATGTCTCACAGACATTGTTCTGAACATTAGTGGTGAAATGGAAAGCACTGGTGTCGTCACAAAGCATTAGTTGTTGTTTTTGTTCTGTCTCCGTCCTGATGGCAGTCTGTCACAGTCCTGTTAACAAGCTGGATTTACAGATGCAGCGGAGATGTGCAAGCGGCTAATACTCTGCTGTCAATCCCAGCACCGATAGCTGTCTAGAAGGATTCGTCCCAAATATTATCACCAGATGTGAGTCACACCAGCAAATAGGATCAAAATGCAAACTAGGCCTCCATGGCCGGATCGCTGATAGGAGTGGCCCATGCCTGACAAAAGCTAAAAGATCTGTTAAATAAAAGCCCCTTTTTGCTCTACATACTTTGGCATCAAGCCCAATCAGTAACCCCTGATTTGAGCACCAGCTCTGATGTGCGAGACAAAGTGCATCAACTGAGTTTTAGCAGCTGGTATACGCAGATATTGTGTTTAGGGGCTTGTGGGTTATGAGGGCGGGAGCGTTTTTCATGAGCTTGAGGCTGGAGTACGTGTTTGTACGTGTGTTTGTGTTTGTGCGTATGTGTACGTGTACGTGTAGCAACAGTATGCGCATTTATGTGTGCAGTTCTCAGCACCTGCACACATGCCCTTTGAAAAGCTCCATCACCCCTCCATCCAGCCAACATGCAGTGTAAACATGGTTTGTTTGAGCGAGTGGCCTGGGGTTGTTGGATTAATGAGCGCTGATGAAGTTCCACTTGTATCCTAGGTGCTGCCTCCCTATTTGCTGGAGTGGCTGTGATGTGGTAGTGTGTCTGGAGGCGGTGACTCATTCCCTTTACCCAGTGTCAGATTAAGGCATGTCAATAAACAGACCCACTCAATCCATCTCCGAGTGACTGCATCCGCTCACAGAGCCTCCCAGTCTGTAATGAGCTGCTGCAAATCTCCATCCTACTAAAATGTCTGGAAAGATGCCTTGTCACAGTGAGCAAGACAAAAAAGAGAGAGAGCGAGAACACGAACGAGAGAGACTACAGTGCTACCGATGTGACTGGCAGCCACCTTTATGCCGCTAAGTGAGATTGTACTTAAGCAATGCTCCGGAGTTCAAGTCGCTCCGCTCCTCACGCACATTGATAGATTTCTAATTTCTGCTGTCCTCATGTGCATCAAGAAAATGCTTCAAAAATAAATTCTAAGTTTACTGATTTTGAAAGTGACTGAAAGTTATGCTGTTTATTCAGTCACTGCTCTCATGTAAGCGTTTAAGCAGAATGTGTTTACATAATCTGCAGTGTTTCTGAATGTTTATTTTGAAGGCCCAGCCCAGGGGAGGTGAGGAACACCTTTGGGGATATCTTGTGCTCTAATTCAGCCGTCCCCCTTCCCCGAAACCAACTCAACACTGGCTAATGTAGGCCACAACTGAGCAGCAAAATTGCTATCTAGTAATTCTCTCAGAGAAACTAAATGACTGCTTAAAACATGTGTTTGTAATGCTTATTCCTAGAGGGCCGGAAACCATAAAGTCTACCTGGATTAGATGTTCTCATTGATGTTCGCGGAGTCTATTCAAAAAAATCACCACCTACCTTTCTCATGCGGCGCCATACACACATTAACGGATTTTGGGATGAGAGGAGTGAGAAAACTTTTCAGTCTGACATCCAAATTAAAGAAAATCCCTCAAGACTTGCCTAAAGGGGAAGTTCCTGCCATTTGAGTTTGATTGGGCTCCACAGGCTTTAAGAAAAGTAAGCCGATTTCTTTAAGGAAACAGCATTGATAGTCAAGGCTTTTTCTTCCCTCCCCCCTATTTACTATGTAAAACCATGGAACCTAATGTCATGGAGAAGCACAGGTTTTCTTTGTGACCTGCACTTAGTCTGAAAACACATGCAGCCCTGAACGCTGAACAGGTGTTGAATGAAACCTTATCCACTTTTATGTGGCTGGTTGAGGCAGTAGACACCTATTCGCTCTAATTGGAGGCTATAATTCCATTGGAAAGCCTTAAAAGCAGCAGACAAAAGCAAAACAACAACACCACCCCAGGAAACCAAACAGCCACCAACAGTTTGAAACATGTTGGGCCCAAGCAGTGATTCCCAGTAAGACAACAGCTCTGACTTAAGCCTCTTTAGCGTCAGCCGACTCCGCTGGAATGCAGACATCTGCAAATGGGGGCTATTATTTAAAATCTTTTCATCATGCTGAAAGGGAGGGAAATATCTTTGACGTTGAGCAGCTCATGAATTATGAATGCTGTTTCTATCAATGTATGTATAATTAATCACATCTCTACTAACTGGACTTCTATGGAGCCTGTAGTCCTGAGTGACATGGAGACTGGTCTGGGCTATTGTCTCTGTTTCAGAATAGAAGACAGCCGCGTGGTCTGCAGTTTTCTTTAGATGTTATATACACAGGTGGAGGAAGCAGTAGAATTGGACTTTGGCCGTTTTCCCTGTCCTTTAAGCGAACGGGGTGGCGGGGATTGTGTTGTTTTGAATGGGCAAATATTTGCTCAATTTCACACGGGAAGACAAGGAAATACAGGCAGGAAGGGGCTGCTGTATTTACGTATCTGTTTCATTGTTTTTCAGAAAAGCTGTTATTTAGGTTGCTGTGACAATAATGAACACTTAAAAAATGTGTTGATGGACACAAGTGACCTCGTAATAGCATTTAATTCAACCATTTATTTTTTTTTTTCAGTTACAGAGAGTGTAGACACGCACAAACTACAGCCGGGCGAGGAAGTCTTAAAAATCTTTCTCCACAGAATCACTCACTTTCATGACATGATTGATTTTCAAATGGGCTTCTGGGTTTGGGGTGAATTGATGGCTGATGAAGTGAAATGATGCAGACAATGTGGCAGGTTATTTGTCACACGTGCTCCCCTCTATCACAATTGATTGTGTATAATTTGAGTTTACAGGAGAGTCAGTTGATATTAAATAGTAACAACTCGGTGTATTCATCACAGCAGATCCCTTTTAGCAGGCAGAAATAGAAAATGTAATCTCATCCACGACCATGGCTGTGCCTCAGGCACTCTTTCACCCTTTTTACCGCTGATCCTCCCTCAGGGGCCGGGGCCTCTCTAAAGGAAGAGGGAAATCTATAATCTAGCAGATGGCAGAGGGTCTATGGGAAATTTTATAATCAGGAAGAAAGTGGTGATGGTGGTCACTGGGTTAGAGGGCAAAGGTTCGGAAGCTAGAGAGGGTTATTGCATCTCAGGAGCCGAAAAACTTTGCTTTTTTTTTCTTAACACGGTAAACAATATAAGAAGCAGACTGAGTCTGAGCTGCTTAGAGACATTCCTGGGTGCAGACCTAAAGACGAGGACAGCGGGCGCCAGCACAGACCTGCAAGTCAGGGATTGCTGGAGCAGTGCTTTTGTAGGGAAGTGCAGATAGAGGGTGTGTATGAGAATGTGTATGTGCAAGAGCATCGAAGCTCATATTCGCAGTGTAACATTTAGAAAAGAGTATTAAGAAATGAAAAAGAAATATGAGCCTGTGAATGTCAGTATTAAATATATTATAAATAAATATAATAAAATAAATGTACATATCTGTTAACAGTCACTGTCATAAACTTTTATTCTTTTCTTTAATTCCCTCGCTTGCTTACTTTTTTCAACTCTTTTAGTTGTACCACAACCAAACCTAGAGGGATAATGAAACCTTTCTTTATTCCCTAATTGCAGCTGGTTTTTCCTTTAACCTGCCTGGATCGCTTCCCTCTCATCCCTTGCTTTAGCAATGGGATATCAATAACAGGGAACATTATGTTTAACATTTCCTTGTGAGGCCAAAGGGAGTCCTCGGTAAACAAAGACTGAGGCACAACCACAGACTGCACAAACACAAAATGGAGGCCTGCTCAAATGCAAAATTTAATCTGACAGTTGTAATAGATTCTTTCTGGCCTGTTTTTCTTTATCTTTAAACTGTGCATTTCAATGTGGCAGTAAGAGCATTTTGTGTCCACATGGAGTACGGCTGGATGTTTTCTGTCAGCTAAATTGATGACATTTTAGAGTTGGATCCATGACAGATGCGAAACGCTCATATGTGTAACCATTTTGTCTTACTTTTACACGCTTAGCCTTTTTAAAGCCCCCGTGACACCGACTGTCTTCAAGGACATGTGCCATTCATGCTGTATTTTAGAAAAAGGTTGATTGCTCTGGTATTAAAGTGAAACTTAATCTTTTGTATTTTTATTTTTTAACACACACACACATATATATATATATGATATGTATATATATGATATATTTATCATGTTTCATTTCACTTGTTTTCTTTAGATTTTAATGGAAAACAAATTTAGTTCTTAGGTATTAAGCAAATAGCTGTTAGCAGCATCTTTTTTAAATAGCATGTCATTAGTGCATGATGTTTTTTCCTTGTTTAAATTTTACTCTGTGCCATATCAGCCTCAATAATACATACAGTAGGGCAGCTGTGTGACATTTTTTTTCTCTCTTTTTCTCTCCTATCTGTGTGACATCTGCTGAACTTGTCGGGTGTTTACTGGTGTAACAACTGGTGTCTTCACTCCCCCACCCCTCCTCTTCTCTCTGGTGCTTCCCATGCCCCCACACAATGAATACACTTGCATCCAGACTGCAGAACCAATTGTCACGCTGGGAGGAAGGCAAATCAAATCTTACGGCAGCAACTAGGCGAGGAGATTGCTTTTCCTCTCAGCTGCAGAGAAGCAAGTTCACCGTCCCTGTGCTTCGGGTTTTGCTGGAGAGAAAGAAGCAAGGGGTGAAAAGGGGAAAGCTATTGGGCTGCAGCAACTGGACAGCGAGTCTCCCAGAGGTCAAGTCTCACCCATTTCCTCCCATCTTCACCGTCTCTCGCTCTCCACTCTCTTTTCACTCCGCTCCCCACTCATGCTGACACTACCTATCAGTCACCCGGCGACACCAGGGACTACATTCCTGCCTCCAGCCCTCCAGATGAAACGGAACAATAATTATGGGGATAGAGTGGCTCTGGCCGCCAAACTGGGGCCGCTCAAATCACAACAACACATTGTCCAACCTGATTAAGTAGCCATTTGTGGCATCCTCGCTGTAGTTAAGCAGTCCTCATCCTCTTGCCTGAAACCTGACCTCCCAGCAAGATATATTGACGTGTCCTCCAATTTGAGGTTGGTTAGAAATGTGAGGGAAGACATTACATTTCTTTACAGGAAGTTCAAGCTATTATTCCTCAGAATAGGCACTACCGACTGACTCATCGGTGGACAAGAATAAGCCTTCACATGATAGGCGTTTGCCTAATTCCACTAACAATTTGATAAGTGGAGAAAATAAACCACATTCTTGGTTAATGGGGAGCTGTAAAGTGGATGAAGAGCTGATGTGGAAGAGATGGTGATGCAACACTACTGACTCGAATATTATGAGGAATCTCTTTACGTTGTACACTCTTAAAAGAGCTTGAAGTAAAAGTAAAATCATTATCTGAAATGTGCGTTATCAGTTCATTTTCAGTGCAGGGACAGCTTGAGAGCAGGGGCATACACTCCTCTCCAAGGCATGCTCACATAGAACATGTTAACCACACCAATTACAGGCTGCAGCCAGGGTGACATTTACAAGAGGTTTTCTATCTTGTCGTTTAAATTAAGTTTTCTCCTTGTTACTCACGCCTTGCATTTTCATTTCTGTGTTTCTGGATGCACAGCCACTATAGCAGAAGAAGCGGTTTACTGTGTGTACACTGTGATCAAAATGCAGCATAGGTAGTAATGTAACCAGTACGTGTAAATTAATACACAGTAATAGATCAAGTATCTGCACTGGAATCGTTACAGCAATGCACAGAGACAATCTGATAGAGCACTACACATGCATTCCTGAAAAATGTCATACTTTAGAAATAAAAGTTTAAATCTTTAATTAATGATTTATATGGTTTGCAGTAGGTTGCCACTGCCATTACCTTTGATATTTAAAAGACTCAAGCTGAACGGGAACAAAAGGAGTCATGGGTAATACAATAGAACAAACACTGTGTGCTTCAAATTATGGGATAATAATAAAATGTTAATTAAATTCCTTTTTTTAATGAATTATCTTCCCCATTGTAATGAGTTAAAGTTTAATTAGGGGTAAATGGTAAAAGGGAAAAGGAATGATGTTAACCTTCAGTGCATAAATATATTGCATCATAATTTAACAAACCCCAATCAGAAGCCCACGTTGCACTGTTGCTTATCATCATGCATTTTTCCTGCAAAAAAAATAATGAGGCATAAAGGAGGTGAGAAGGCAAGCAGGCACTCTCCTGCTTATTTAAGACAGACTTAGTTCATGTCAGACTATTTAAAGATAAGCACGCTTGTGGTATAGAAAAAAAAAATCCTTAAAGTTTTTAGGTACTGTAGGGACAAGACGTGTATCAGACTCTGACAAGTAATGATGCCACAGAGCATTTTGTTCATAAATCCAGGTGAGAATGGCATCAATCTGAAATCTGAACAAATTAACATTAACAGTCTCTTACATTTTTCATAGAGTGCAAATGGGTCACGGGAGCTATTTGCCAGGGGTAAACGCTGCAAATTGTGATCTTCCAGCAGCTCTTTTATTTATTTATTTATATTTATTAATTTGAGAAAAATAAAGATCCAAGGAGATCGGGACTGATGTTTGACATTTCCTCTGTTCCCCCTTCCTCACTGCTCAGACTCATCAGCATTGTGGTTTCGCTTCCACTCAGACGTTGAAAAAGTTCAAAATGTTCAACCCCATTAACATCTAATAAGGAGAGTGTTCGCACAGTTGCACACTGAGTTTTAATCCAAATCTGTCTGGTCACCACGTATGACAGCTGCAGGGCCACTGCTACCTCAACAGCAGGCCTCTGTCAAATGTGCAGCTCACTTGATAATAAGCAACTGCGCTCCGGTGCCAGCATTAACCTTTCTTACCATCAGGGTGACTTTTTTCAACAGGGCTTTGATATCGGTACACTGTCGACTTTCCTCGGAAGTCAGCCATTGACTCAGCTGTTATCAGGATACAGTATCTGCACAATGGAATTTTAAGTGAAGGGCCTCGCTTTCTTATAGGAGAAAATACCTGCGTCTTATCAAACCTTGTCAAAAGGGTCACGTCCCGGCTTTTTGCAGGACTGAGCATGTCCTTTGAGAGGATTTGATATCCTATGGCCTTCTGACATCTTACCCTAGCGTAAGTAGACGCTTGGCAGACGTAGGGAGGGTCTACCTGCTTAGTTTACACAAGTTTCTCTGCCCATGTGCTCTTCTTGTCAGACATTATCCTTGCTAAATAAATGTTGGGGAGAAGAAAAAAAAATGAATGTAAGATCTCTTTGAACTGCGTTCTCTAATGTGGGTCAGAGATCTATCGCATGCATATTCTGAAAGCCTTTTCATCTGCAATTGCAAAGTTAAGATTCCCCTGGTACATTCTTAATTTCATCTACTTCTCTCGCAGTTATTTATTTAATATATCCACATTAATGTCTTCTCAAACATGGTAAAAGTGAAGAGTTCAGAGAAGAAAAAAGGGAAACTTTTCTTCTCCCTCTGTCTGCATGATAGTCTGTCCTCCCTAATGACTCCATTTTAAAGACAGTGGGCTGACCGGTAGTGGAGGGAGGGAGCAAGGGATCGAGAGCGGGGAGGGTGAACAGGAGAAGAGAGGCTGTGCTCACTGCAGCACTCTCCTCAGCTCTCAACTCCCAGTCAGCCTCTCTGTGTGTGTGCTTTGAAAGAGAATAGGATTCAGCCCTTTGAAAGCCGAGGCTGCTCACCAGGGCCTTTGTGTAAAATAACATCTCTACTGAAAGCCAATTACTGGTAACATTATTTTGGTTGCTTCCATTATTAAAAGTACCTCTCTCTGTTGCCCCCATCATCCCTCCACCACAACCCCCACCCCACCTGCTCCGCCATCACTCTCTTACAGACGGAGAATTATTCCATTGACTCCAGTTATGTGAACAGCAGAGCCCACCTCATTAAAAGGTATGTCTTGATTAGGAATTGTTACCAGCACCTCATTACCATTGTTATCTGTAATTGTTTTATCTAATGAGTGCACAGCTACTGTTGCAGTAGTTTTCATGTGTTCCTGCATGTTCTTCATTCTGTATAATTGCAAGGGGAGGATAAGATTTTAGGATAAATAGTATTACTCTAAAATAATGCGTTTAGTAGACACTTGTTGGAATGAGGCACAAAGTCATACTTTCAGATTATTAAATTACACAGGGCAGCAGAATCTGCAAGTAATGATTTTCAAATTTGCAGATAAGTGTGATACACTTATGTACTTTGCTTCATTAATTACGCATAAACTTGAATTTTATCAGGTAAAAGGAATAAAACAAAAAAATAAAACAACTATCTAATCGTCATATTATGTTTAAAAGATTTTTTCCTGTGATTTTTAAGAAAACAGTTATGAATGAACCATAATTGCATACTTTTTTGTTTCCTCTGTGAGGGGAAAAAAAAGGATAAATGTTTTCATTGTGCATTGTTATTCAGCCCACCTAAACCAAGATCTTGGATAGGGTTTGAGGAATTCAGGAGTGGAGACTGGGATGGGTTTCATTTAATAATTCCCTCAAGCCAAAGAGGTTTTTGTAACCAGTCTCACTTTGTAAACTATAGTTCTCCCTTTTTACCTGCAGCTATAGAACATTCCAGGCTTCCTTTTGTTTGAGGCCATCCCAGCCTTTTGAAAACCCATTATGGCAATTTCTCCCCAAAAGAATCCCTGCATTAATGTAAACAAAGAGCATTCAAGTGTGGGCCTCTGCAGCATACTACAAAGAAATCCCCTCAGGAGCCAGGGAGCCTCTGGTCTGGGACAGGTGCAATTACAGTGATAACATCAGAGAGCCAGCATTACCTCCACTGCAGTCCTCTCTCCCACACTGGAGAATGTGAGGCTCGCACTATGGAATGCAGCTACCTTGCACTGTCCTTTGCTTCCTTTACATTTGTTGTGCACTTTAGTTTACTTTCATTGTCTCCTCAGTCTGTGTTCTTTCTTCCCTCTAACCTCTAACACCCTTGTCTGTCTTTACATAAACTCATTCATGTTTTGTTTTTTTCCCCTCAGTCTCTCTCTGGTGCATGAACACATGTTCATATATTCACCCCTATTTAGTGTTGTTTGTAAAGCAGAATTTGTTCCAGTGGGATGGAAATCAAGTGAAGGGAAATCACGCTGTTACTGTGCAGCTGTTGATTGTGCCCCCACACCCCACCCTCTTTATTGACTGTGAGCCCCAAACAAGACAGATGCTCAGTTTGTATGCTTCCAGCATTTTCTACATCCATCTTCCTTCCAGGAATTCCTGATTACTCGCAGTATTTGTTTGATTGTAGTGAGTGAGTGCCTCCTGTTTGTTCAATGCAATGTCCTTGAAGTCAGTGCATCCATCCAAAATGTCCCTGGCTGAAACATCCTGTGGCGGGTTTGCTATCTATGAAGTTGAAAAATGTCCACTTAATCCAAGAAGGCTCTCAGGAGATTTAGACGCCCTTCTTATTACATGGAAGTGCAAACAGAAGCTGGAAAGAGGTTTTGTTCTTTGAGAAGGTGCGGCGCTTAACTTAGACTTAGAGCCAAAGTAAATTAGTATTCATCCACTTTAAATTGATGTAAATGCACCAGGTTAAAGAAAGCAACAAAAAAACACCAAAAAGGGCCATGAAGCGAAAGATAGACAAGTCGTCACAAACCATCACATTAGAGATGGATGAAAAAGAGCATGTTTTTAGGTGAGGTGACAGTTAATCAACATTTCCCTTTCCTCCCTCCTGGCCCCCATGTAGCACATCGACATTCAAGGACCTGGAGGGGAACAGTCTGAAGGACAGCGGCCATGAGGAGAGCGACCAGACCGACAGCGAACATGATGTCCAGAGGGGACACTATGTTGACACGGCTGTCAATGACGTGCTGAACATGACTGTTCCTCCTAATGTTTGCCAGCTGCCAGACCAAGGTAAGAAAATCCGTGTCTGTTTGTGTTTATGTGTGGTTGCACTGTGTGTGTTTAGAGGATTGCTACATCGTTTGGGATGTGTTTCAAGTTTCACGATAAGACCGATGTGTATTTTTGTGTGCCACTGAGACTGTTTTTATGCTGCCAGAGCATCTTTTAAGATACATTTGCCCATTGGAGGTTTCAAATGTGCAAGTATATGAATAACATCACAGGTTTTTTTTTTTTCTGTCTTTGATGTTAGCACAGCTAATGTGAGGGATCTCTGACGGCAAAGGCTACCCTTTGATACAGGCTTAGCCAACATTATTGACTGATAGCAGCCATGTCTGCTGTTGAGGATGAGCTGACTTCAGATGGGCTTGAATGGCAGCAATTAGGCTCATAAAGGTAGAAGGTGGAAATCTACATAGCTCCATGTGCCTTCATCCATTATTCAATTGGATCATTTAGCAGGGAATTAATGTTGATGTTTCATTTCTGACTCACCATTTAAAAAGACATCCGCTTGGTTGGCAGAAGTCAGTGTAAGGGTCATGTTCATTCTTAACTACTGTCAGTCAGACTGAGGTAGAGAGTGGGTCAGTTAGAGGGAGATAGGGGGGGGGGGGGGAAAGGGGGAAAAAGGGGTGGGGGGG
>VURO01011946.1:14927-54162 GCA_015108175.1 Pelvicachromis taeniatus
GAGAAGGTGGGGGGGGGGGGGGGGGGGTGGGGGGGGGGGGGGGGGGGGGGGGGGAAAGCAGGATATAGCTGTCTGGGAGTCCAGGATGTTACTATATGCACCTGAGGGTATTTACTGTCCTCAAAGGAAGCACTACACGCACAGGTGCAAGGGCTCAGAAGAGTCAGTGTGTGAAACACTGCAGATATTTTAGGATAACCCTCATTAGGAATTTCATTCATAGTGAGGAGGAAACAGTGGACATTTGAGGACAGTCCAACAGATATTCCTTGCATCGGAACTTTACGTTTGCACCGTGCCCCAATTTGGAAACTGATGCCAAATTTAGGTTTTCCTTCCTCATTTAACGTTGACATAATTTTAGTTTCTTTTTTCTAACACTGTCCTAGTAAAGCTGTCTACTTTCTCACTACTCTACTTTCTTCTTCCGTAGCTCATATAGTGAAAAAATTTTAATGAGCGAGAGATAACGAAAAGGAATACAACTTTATAAAAAAAAAAAGAAGCATAAAGAAATGAAGATTATGTGATTTTTAAAATAAATTATTTATCTATTCTGCCTATTTTTGTCGGTGGACTGTGAAGTGTGTGGGTGTGGTTGAAAAAAAAAAGCGGCAATGGATATCTGTAGGCTCGTTCCTGTCTGGTTCCTGGCATATCTAACTAACGAGTTTCACTGTTGATATTGTTCGACTGGGTAATAATAACATTAGTCAGCCCACGTTTTACGTCGTTGAATGGAGAATGGTGCACGTGGATGCGCCTTCCTGGCTCGTAGTTCACACGTTGTAATGACTTGGCCGAGAAATACATAGGGTCAGGAAGTATGATGACCAGAGAATCAAGTTGTGCTGGGTGTTACCCTGGTGGCATCAGACAATAATGAACAGTGAAAAGTGAATCTGCTGACTATTGGTTGTCAGCTGTAATTACTTCAGAACCTGCAAAAAATTCCTGGGTCTCTAAAAATGCTTGCTGACGGGACTTCTAGTAGTGGGATCTCATTATTGGAGACAATTAGAAGTAATGTACATGAAGAATATTACAAGTGAGGAGAGCTCTCTGAGGCAGATCTTTTTTCATTAACACCACCAATGATTGTATCTGTTTCAGCAAAATGGATACATGCCTCCTGAATTTGTAATGCAGCACCACATTGCCGGTAAACAGAACAACAGGCTATTTCACAGTGTCTGTCCTTTCCTTTGACCAGAACAAATAGATGATAATGAGGTTTCTGTTTGGAATTACAATTTGATGGTTTGGTTTTGCTTTATTTATTTATTTATTTTATGATTATTTTAATCACTTTTAGCTCCAGACTCACGTTTGGCCTCTGATTTTTCTTTAGCGACAACAAAATACCTCAGTGGAATCTATTTTCCCTTTGCTTTTGGTAGTCATTCTGCAGCAGTGGTCACACCACAAAGTAATAAGAGGGCGGTTATAACTATTAAATAAATTGGGCAAAGATCACATGCGGAAATGTAATGTCATTCGAAATGAAATCATCTTTCTGTTGCAATCTCAACGGCCTAATTACACGGATAAAAGGCATGGTAGGATGACATTATGGGCTGGTTCGGCATGATGCATAGCTCTGTCTCTCCTGGTGTATCAGGATTTGACAATATCTTGTTTTTTGTTGTTGTTGTTCCTCAGGAGAACGCCAGCTTTTTTTCATTTTCACACTTTTCCTCCCCCCTTCTGTTTAAAATGTCTTGAGTACAAAGGCAGAAAGGTTTATACAATATAGAACAAGTTGAGCTCATCTGTTTTAATTGACAAAAATGGACACTATCTGCCAGTTCTGGTGAGTGAGTGGAGGGAATTTTCAGAAAACAAATAGGCATGTTCACTAAACACCCCGCTGTTTAGATGTCTTCTGGGAGTAACTGTGTTGTATAGTGCACCTCTCCTGCCAGCAAAAGCAGAAAACAAGTTGAGAGACTACAATTGCCAAAGGACAACAACACGCACAAGCTGAGGAAAGAAGAAGCTTGCTTTTTGTGTCTTTTTTATTGTTCTGTTTTTTTGTGTTGATAAGCGCTGAGAACAAAAGGAAGCTGAAAAGGGAAGGGAGGTAGGGTTAAACTCTCGGGCTTTTACAGTGCAAATGTTTACTATTCCCAGTGTCATGTAAAGATGTTGTTTGCCCAGGAGACAATCTGTTACCTTTACACAACGGCCCTGCATCCATGTCATCTTGTTGACTTTCATGCGGGAAACCATTCGTGTGATGAGTTTCGGCTGCTAACTAGCCCGGCACCATATCAATGCAGGCATTTTTCCCTCCTAAAGCAATTTAGGAGTTTGATATTTGGCTTTTGTCCATCTGTTGTATGTTTTATTTTGTCAGTAATGCCTTTTCAACAACATTATTCATTGTTCCCACACGAGCCGATACCAAGGTAACTTTCAGCGAAGTGCTTGTGAAGAGACTTTAGACTTAAATCTGAGTGAATTTGTTGAATCCCTGCCAAGAATCTAAAAAGGCGTTTGTGCTCTTTTTGAAAACCTGACCTTAACTATCCTCACCCGGTGGATTAGATTAAGGAAGTATGTGAAGAACAAATTACATTAAATCTCTTAAAATCTATAAAGGAAGAGATATCTTTAACATGTAATGGCTCCCCTCATATCTGCCAATGAAATAGAAATGAATGATATCGCTGCAACTATAAATTGAGAAGAACAGCTATATAAAATGAATTCTTCTTTATCTTTATAGGCATGTCTGTGAAGTTGGGGGGGGGGTTTGGTTGAAATGTGCGACATGCTAGCTTTAGCTCTGGAGAACTATTAGCGTCAAGGGAGAAGCAAGGGAGACGACTCTAAAGGAGCTGTGACAAAGGGAGCTTAATCTATTTTTTTTTACATCCTTTGATTGTCATAGCTCACATTTTAATTCATATGGATATGGATGAGCCGTGGATTTCAAGGCTTAAGATTCATGTAATGTTAAATCGCTCGAGTTATCTCTGCGGGAGGGAATGGTGGGAACATGATGTCATTTTACAGTGTCCGATTCGTGGCTTTAGATTTTTGTGATCTCAGTTTTGGAACTGTATCCAGGTCAACGTGTAAGTGTTCTTCAAATAAAATCGCTTTCTCTTGGCTTATTACACTCAAAGGGATCTAAGACTGCTCAATTAGCCAGAGCAGGGAACAGGCCTCTTTTATTTCTGACATATTCCTTGGCCTCCACCTCCAGAGAATATCTCTCATCTATCTGTTAGCTCCCTATGGGTGTGTGCCTGAAGCTGGAACCCAGGAATGGAAGCCCCCTCCGTGGGCTGCAAAATTCTCTATATTCCCTTCTTCCATCAGCAGATCCACAGGGTTTCACTGTTCCTAATTGATTTCAGCTCCCCCCCCCACTTTTTCTTTCGCTTTTTCTCTCTCCCTCCATATGTCTCTCCATCTTTTTTTCTCTTCTGTTTCCATCTACTGACTGCAAACATCTCCAACCCACATCTCCCAACTTTGTGCCAGTCAAGCAGTTCCCTTTCCCTGTTGAATTAAAGAAAGAGTAAAGGCATCTCACATGTTCCTGCTGCAAACTTGCCCTAAATTCACCACGGGAACATTTCTAGTTTGCAGTTCTCTGATCTACTAACGAAAATGCTGACAGGTGTCAGAATCAGGAAGGCAACAGGAACAGGGCTGTGCTGACAACACGGGAAGGGGAGAGCGAGAGAGAGTCTGTGTGCGAGGGAGACAGAGATTGAGAGATGAGCTGAGAGTCTAGTAAGCAGTCTTAGCGAGAGAAAATAAAAAGAGGAAAAGAAGAAACAATCTCTCTGACAGGTGGGAATGATTTTTTTTTTCCTCTTTCTCTCACTCTAAGGTAACTGTGTGTGTGTGCTAGAGGATTTGACTGATTCTCAAACACCATTTGATTGAATTAAGCATCAAAATTCTTGTTGTGATTCGGGCTGGCAATGACACGTGTTGCGTTATGATACTTTACGATCAGATTTACATATAAACTCTATACTGGGACCATCCATTTTGATTTGGATTTGTCTAATCTAATGTGGAACCAGTGGAGGTAAAATGGCTGACAGTGACAAAGAGCTCAGAGCATTACAAGCATTAAGGAAGATCGAGTGCAAACACACTGCATGCTCAAGCACACCAGAGAATGCTCGCAAGCAGGTGTAGTGAACTCTGTAATGAACAACCTGGATGTAGATTTTTGCCTCCGAGCTGTGGAGAATTAAAGAAAAAAGGTGGAAATAAAATGTAATTTCATGCTGCGTCCATCTGTGCTTCAATTTCTTTCTGTTTTTTTCTTTTTTTTCTTATCTTGTTTACGTCGCTGAATAAAATTCGGTGACTGTGAAGTCTCGGCTCTGTCGCGTTGAAATGACACCTGATAATATAAAACAGCTGACTAATTTAAAAAAAAAATAAAGGTTTCAAGTTAAATTAGTGAGGATTTTATTTTATTTTATTTTTGCATCATACTGTGAAGAAGAGACTCCTTCTGTAAAGAAAACCCTGCTTTTATATGTCATCTAATAAAAAAAAAAAATGCTAAGGCCTAAACATATCCAACATTTTATATGCAAACATTTCAGACACCCAAAGAAGAATTGAAGAAAACGTGGTGCTTTTTGTAAACTTTTTGTGTGCAATATCTCTAGCTGTTTTTTTTCTCTGCTACCGCAGACACAAACAAAAAGGGCATACAAAGGTTCTTAATTTCCAGCATCAACTGCAAACATATAGTAATGTTATAATACTATAATGGCATCCCCCGAACCTACGCTCTGCCAAAGCTCTCCTGAATATACCCAGTGTATTTAATCAGCTCAAGAGGGGACTGCTTATCTCTTTGCACTTGTCATGGATAGCGTATTGAACATATCAGAGAGAGAAATGGGAATAGTTCATTATTTTCTAGGGCTCACAATGAGCCTGATGTATCTCATTGCAGGCCCTCCACTGACAGCTCATTTTCTAGACAATCCTGGCATTCAGTTCACAACGCGGCAGGGCAAGAGAGAGACACAGAGAGAGAGAAGAGAGAGAGAGAGAGGGAGGAAACACAGAGGCAGAGAGAAAATAGGACTCCGGATCTCCATTGCTTATTCATGATGCTGTGCCATGCTAGGTGTGTTAATAATCTCCGCAGAAACCAAGTGAATCACCGTTGTTTGTTGAACACCTAGCAAAGCTGGGCCCCAATCGACAGCAGATGGGAAAACAGGGGGATCAGGATGATCCCAGACAGAGGGAGGGAGATTAAGAACAGGTAATGTGCAGAAGTTGATGGGGGCCGAGTGTGTAATAAAGAGAGAGGGGAGAGTACCTGAATTTTAAACCTGTTTGAGAGTGTGTACGCAGTGTATTGAGTGTGTGTGAGGCGGCAAGTGTGTGCCTTTAAAGGTTAATCAGAGAAAGAATGGGAACGAGAGAGAGGGAGAGGGGGGAGAAAGATAAAGAGATGGCACAAGAGTGAAATACTAGAAGTTGGGGGGAAAAGAGTGAATTGCAAGATGCTGAGCTATGGTGTGTGTCCGGTCTACCTGCTTTCTTGTGGCTGATTCTGGTCCTTGTCTGTGGAACTGAGGCAGCAGCCATTTTTATGACTGCAATATTGTCTTTATAATGCTCTGAGATCACCGCATGCCATAACCTCTTCTCCACTGCAAGCCGTTTTAAACCCTGTGTTAAAACAGAGGGCTGTATGACTAAATGACTGCAGCCTCATTTGTGCTAAAATAAAATGTAATTTTAAAAAAAAGCCATTGCCAATTTATGGATTTGATGTTTTAAGTGTGATTAATCATTTTATAATTATATAACTAGAATTAAAACATTTTACACCTTCGATCTTTCCCGAGGGTGACATCAACGCGCCTCTCATTACTTCATTTTTTGTTGTTTCTAATAAATAATAATGAAAATAAAAATAAAAATGAAGCTAACACCTTTTTTTTTCATACATCTGTTTCAGTGTCTTCAGCAGGAACTGAATCCTTCCTGGATTCACAATACTTCCATGTGTGGTGCTCTTTGTAAGGAGCACATAAGCTAAAATAAAAGACCCTCTAAGGCACTTTGATTGCCTTGAGAATAAAGGCATTTAATTTTTACATAAAAATAGAGTGCTTTGGAGTTTTTTGATATTTTAGCTTATTTTTTATTTTATTCTATTCTAAGCTTATTATGGCTTATCTTTATTTTGACACTTTTTTGTGATTTTCTCCCAAAAGGTTGGGCGATCACTATCTCACCTTATTTTCATGTAAAGTAAACTCAGCAAAACAAAGAGCCCTCTCTGCGTGTTTCACCCACAACCCCCACCACAGTATAATGCAGCAAATGCAAAATGTAATTTCTCCTTGAAATGCGCTCATTTACATCTCCTTTAAATGTACTCAGTTTCCCATTTCCATGGTTGTTGCGTGTTTTTGTAAGAAGTTACCTGCAAAGTAAAAGTTATAGTCACTTCTTCACAAGGGCGGTGGTGACATTTCAACAAATGATCACTGACGAAGCTCTCAAGATGTTAGGAAAATAAATGATTTTACTTTAGAGCAGCAAAATCTGAGGAGAGTAGAATTATTAATGTTAATATTTAACTAAGAGTCCTTTTTTAAATAAAAAAAAAAGCCTTCCAAGTGATTGTTATGGTAAACATAAAGACATTATGACAAAGTGCCCCCCAGTGATTTGATGACTAACCTCCCCAAGTCACATTTTTGATTAACCAAGTCTTAATCATGGCACTGTCATGTCATAAAATAGAAGTGGATTGGTGTTTATACTGCTCATATAATGACAGACTATGTTTTATACTTTAAACATTTTTAGTGTTTTGTTGTCATCATTGATGTTTCATTTTATTTATTTAAATTTAAGGACCTGTTGCACCATACTGTGTCACTTACAATGATAAATTAATGGGACTAACATACCATGTTTTAACGCTTGATGTCCAGCACTGTGCTAAATATCTTTATTGTGAAATTTAGTGGAAATAAGGGCGAGGGATTACTGTGTTAACCCTACTGGCTGCTGGTCAGCTGAAAGATATGTGACACTGCATTCCCAGCTGATTAGCCATTGTTGTGTGTTGTGTCAGGAATGCAGTTTGTTTAAGTTGGCCACCGGTAACATTCTACACTTTGTTTAGAAAACAGCCGATACTATAATTCTGCAGCAGAGCCTGATCCTCTGTTGACAACATGAGGTCCTATCATGAGCCCACAAAAGTCCTTTAAAAGCATGACTTACCACAGCTTTGCTGCTGAAATTGTATGACTCCAGACTGATACTTTGTTGAGTAAACAGCCTGATGAGGACATACTATACACATAGACAAACTCAAAGGAGCCTTGATGTGTGGCTGGAAGTGGGCAGGATAGTCACAGAGTGACTGCCAAAGCAAGGCTTGTATTACAGGGATCCCAGGATATCAGACACCGGGCGGCCTGTGCTCCCTCCAGGCAGGGCAGAGTCTGGCAGCTGGCCCATAGCCCAGATAGCTATAATCAGCTCCATTACCTGTAGCACTGACTTCCATTTAGGAGCCCTCATGGTGGAACTATGGCTTCACTGCGGGGATTAAGGATGCTGAGAAATTTAGGAAAAGTACAAATAGCATGCAGTTGCACATGCTATATCTACACCTGCTGCTGCAAACACGCATATTGTACACACAGGAACACATTCATAACTGCGCGCCACACAAACGTGTAGTGAATGGAGGGAGATTTTCTGGGCTTTAAGTGTCTTGGCACGAGGCCTTTCTTTTATCTTCTCCCTCTGTGAAAGGAAAGATTAAGAATATATTCTGCTCTGTTTAAGGGGAAAATCAGCTGTCTTTTGACAAGTACATTGTAGCCTGCAGTTTTCTGTCCAGAATACAAAGAGACATTTATCACTGCAGCTGGGGTAGGGGAGGAAGAGAGAGAGGGGGGTCTCCTGTGCTGCAGCAATGTGCATTTCTTTTTTTAACCCCTATTACTTCCTTTCTGTGGGAAAAACACTGCACTTCCATCCTCCTTAATCCATTTGAGATTTCATCTGTTTTATTTTTCGTTCATTTCACTGTCTACCCCCGATGCCTTTGTCTTCTTCATCCTGATTTTTATCTCAGTTCTCTTCACCTTCTTTCTCCTGACAACATTATAGCTCAGATGGAATATGTAGCGGTAATATGTAAAGTTATGTCGTCCTTCTCAGTTGTGGCAACAAAAGGTTACTACCTCAGGCAGAGTTCTATAATATTTCCATAGTTTGCTCTCCTCATGTATATTCAGTGAGAATGATTTATTCTGTAACATTTTACTTTTTGAAACGCAGGATTTCTCTTCTCGAGACTTTACATATACTGTATAACAACACTGAAGATTGTGTGCACTGGATTTGTACTTTAAAAGTAGTTAAGCAGAGGTTAAAGGGAAGTCATAGAAAACCAGCACTATCATTACTATCTTTCATTTACCAATTAGTGTCAGTGTTCCCCTCTCTGTTCCCTAGATGACCTTGCAGAGATGAGCTCAGTGTGTTGTAATTGAACATTTTGAGTCAGCCTGAACAGTGGTAGGTGCTGTGCGGCTGCTAGTAGCCCAGAATGTAAACTATTGATGAAAGAGGGAGATCAGAGTAACGGAGAGGGGGAAGCTGCTGAGATGTGTGTGGATGCAGATAGCATCCCCCAACCCTTTCTTGGCCACCAGGTCCCACAATCCCTTGCAGGCATTTTGCCTTTCGACACGTCTTCATAATCCTCTGTGCTCTGTTTATTTCTGACTCAGTGAATTAACACGCACCTTAGTCATTTTAGTCATTCAGATTATAAAAGCATATATTGCTGCTTATCTTAAAGGGGTCTTCTGTGCTGAGTGAAGACCAAATTTTAAAGTGCATAACCTGAACATCACATTGAATTTAATCTGAGTTACTCTGGCATACACACCCTGGATTCAGTCTGCTTGGACTTAGTTCACTGGTGAGAAAGGTCAAGAACTGAACTGACTCCGAGTGGTGTTTCTGCGTTGTGGTGTGGCTGGCGGTGGTGGATAATCAAATTAAGGAAATTTATCAGCATTAAAAAAAAACATTCACAAAGGCCCTCTATTTTTGTATTGTGCCGCTAATAAGATATTTCCTTAAGGCTACCACATATCTTTCTGGGCATTAACCTAATTATCATTTCACATTAGTATATTATGTAAAATCAGGTTAGCGTGAAACATGTAAATCCTGGAGTAACTGTTAACATTAATCTGCTTAGTTTCAGAGATAGGGTTTATAATATATATAAAAAAATGCTTGTGATAAATTCCAGAACGTTTTTTATGTCGTTCCTTTTATGTATAATTGAACGAGAGAGAGAGAATTCACACAGCAGTTGCATCTTGGCAGCCAAATTTGAGTTTTTATACCACTCTGTACCCCACCTCTTTAAAGGGGAGGATAAAAGGTAATGAGAGAGGTCGGTTGTTACGTTTAATGGCAGACAGGAATGTCCCAGAATGGCTTTTTTTTTTAATGATGTGCCTCTTCTCGTGCAGTCCTTGTTAAGAAGGAGTTCAGATTGCACGGAGAGGACAGCCAGGGGACCACGACCATATACTGCACGACCACCCGAGATTCAGCGGGGGGTCTCAGGCTCCTTTGTGTGTTCTCCAGCTCATCTTAGAAATCCAGTGCTCGTCTGTATTCAGCTCACATCAGCATCAGAAAATACATAAAGCATGCAATGAGGCCATGACCTCTTATACCCACAGTGCTTAGAGACCCCCCACTAATACCACCCTTCCTCCCACTCCTTCTCCTCTGTTCCACTTTACATAGGTTTAACTACCTTGGATTTGCAACTGAATGTCAACCTTGGTGTTTGGCTTTACCACGGGGCAAGTTGTTCCTCAGCTGTCTCTAGAGAAAAGGAACTCAAAGATCGAGAGGAACAGGGGAATTGGATCTTTGACACCTGTCACTTCCACTCTGCTGCACCTTGCTCTCTTGCCACACATAAGGACTTTTCATGTCACAGCTCAGCATGTTATCATGAGTGGGCACAGGGGCTGAGAAATCCAATTACTACCACTATGTCAGGCCCCTGCTATCATCCTTATGTATGCTATAGTCATGTTCCTTAAATCAGAAAAGATGTGCTTATTAGTTCTTTCTCTTTTCTTCAGGCCAGTCTTCCACCTCCATTTCAATCTGTGTCTTAGATACAAGCTGTAGCTTTCCTCGTGGACTGCCTCACCAGTGGCACTGCTCTATACAGTGTAGCACTGGCTGGTGGGTGGCTAATGCTGCAGACATTGGTTCTGACTGTCTTATATTAAGTGGTATCATGGTGCAAAGCTCACTGTGGTGGATAATGGAGAACCTGGGAGAGAATCAGAATGCCTCCCAGATGCCAAACAGATTGGCCTTTGTGACAGAGAAATGGAAGTGCGTTAGAAAGTGTTAGAAGGCGTCCTTTGTGCGTTTCCTCTACCCAGTAGGTGGAAATCTAATGCATCTCTATGCAGTGGAGACCTTGCTGTGTTTTTCTTATTTCTATTATTTGCTACTAAGTGACGTTGTCTATCCAGGTGGAGAAAATTGTGTAATTACTATTATTATTATTATTTTTACCAAGCCGTTACCCGCTTTCTCCGCGTTGGTTGACCCACCTCCTCTGACTGTATTAATAATCTGCACATCACACTGCATACCACCGCAATCACCATGTTGCTGTTCTATTTTGCAAATTGTGTATTTTTTCTTTCTTTCTTTTTTTTTTAAAAGGAATGAAAAAATGTGAAAACACAAGAACATGAGAGCGTAGGAATCATGCTGGTAATTCTATGACAAGATAAAATGGAATTTAAAACAGTCCTGGCTAGCATAATGTGGCTTCACATTCAGTCAAGTTCACTTTATATTAATTATGTAAGGCTGGTCTTTTGAGGCAAAGCAGACGCTCACAGAGGGAGAGGAAATCCAAGATATTGGTTTTCTGCCTGGTGTGCCATCCCCAGTTGTTTGGGTACATTGACAAGTGTTGAAGGATAGTGCGCATTTCAGATGGCTAAAAGAAATAACACTTAAGAGGTGAAAAAGTAATCGTTTCTCACTATGAGAAATGTTTGCACCAAAAATAATGACAATAATAAATAAATAAAAACAGAGTTAGAATCCTTGATATTTGTGAAAAAAAGAAATGAATTGGACTTCCTTTTCACTAAAAGCCCCATAGCTCACAAGGCAATGTTTTCTATTTTCCAGTCTACTGTTACCTTGACATTAGCGCTTCATCTTTTCATTACTTACATTACTTTTTTATTAGACTTATATTCCAGTTTCCTTAAAGAATATTTAATTGTCAGCCGCAGATCACGGTGACATCTGTTTTTACCTTACAGATTGGTCACAATATAATAATAGTCCATAGTGCTTCTATCCTTAAGCCAACTCTCCAACTCGCTTTCTCCTCTCCATCCCCGCTCACCACGTACAGTAGCTTTCATCTATGCTCCAACCCCATTCATTGATGTAATTTAAGAGTGTGCCCCTTTGCTTCTCCCAGACTCAAGGGTTTAGTAGCAAATTAGCTCGCTAGCTCGGTCAAGCTTAAACACAGAAATGCTGCATTTGTTCCAGTGTATTTAAAGATGTCCTCTGCAGATGCATTGTAGGGGAAACGAGCCAAGCAGACAGAGGCAGGCAGGCAGGCGGTCTGGCTGGCTGGCATTGTGGAATGGGCAGTTTGCAACAGGGACGCCGGCAGCCTGCTGTGCTGAGTTTGAGGGGCGTATTATATTGTTGTTGGGGGCATTCAGCGCCTGAGTACAGGTTAATTTGAAGCTCGCCATTAGAAAGGCAATTTAACCGCTCAGACTTTACAAGGCCAAAATTTGCCGTGCAATTTTTTCAAAGTACATCACGTCATGGTAAAAGACGCTATTTAAATGCATACACTTGCAGATGCAGTCGCTTTACAAAATAATCTTTTAATCACTCACTGGGAATGCGTAGCTTGTTTGTCGGTTACAAAATCAAAACACAAATATTGTAATTTGATGCTGTCTGCTTTTTGAAAGACGGGATCCAAGAGAACTGTGAATAGTACATACAAACAATTCTTCCAATTTCTCTTGGTAATAGAAAAATATGGTAATAATAAAGTGAAGCTTTTTAAATGCTTTACAGTGCTTTTCCAATTAAGGAAAACTGCAATTTTGTTGCTGCCACCTTTGAAAGATTCCTTCATGCATGAGCTCCCCCTGCCACCAAATGCCTTTTCAATTGGAAATACATCAAATTATGTGAATGAGATGAGCCCAAGTTTAAGATTAATTTCGACTTTAATTGCATTTTTATATATTTTAAAATAATCATCCATTTAAAACACTTATAATCCAGAGATGAAATTTCTCTGATGAAATTCATCAATGAATTTTATCCCTGATTAGTTTTTCTCTTTTTTTTTTCCTTGGGAAAGTTATATGTCCACAAAATTATCCAATTTATTACAGTAAAGTTATTAAGCTGATTTCTCTTTCGTATGACAGTGTTATAGTTGGCATCATTATCTCACAGAAGAAGAACCACATGGATAACACTTTTTTTTTATCATCTATTCACTGTACAGAATTAGGGAAATATATAATTAAACTTCAAACTGCTTTCAGTAACCTTTCGGTTTCTGAAATGAAATTGAAATATTTAAGTGCTGTATTTATTTATATGGTTCCTTAACAATAATGCCAATTAGCCGTAAGTATGGCGGTTTGATTAAAACAGCAAAACCTGAACAGAATCATTTTAGTATATGGGTATCATAATGATAACAGTTTTAGTGTCCACTTAGAGGTGCACACTGTGAGAGTGTAATTATCTGTACCAAATCTCTGTATGCTGTATGAACTGGTACTGTGGCTGAAGAGTGGGGTACTTTTCTGCCAGATGCGATGCTGGCCTTCTTTTTCTGGAATTCTGTGAACATGTAAGTGTATTGTTGTGGTGATGGAGCCTGTGTTAAGAACCTTTTTACTACCTCTTTAACACAGTACAGCTGTGTACAACTAGGCTTAGCTCTTCAGTCTGGGTTAAATCTAGTCCAGAGTGCCTGTTGAGAGAGCTGAGAGAGTCACTGGCTCATGTAATATATGAAAAACAGGGTGTGAATTCTCATATCTGTTCAAACAAGACCTGAACACTTTAAATCATGCCCCTTGATATGTTCTTTATGTCGTGATCCGAGCCAAGGGTAATACATTCAGAGCCTTTAAAACTGTTCCTGAGACACTGTAACCTCTAGGAGCCAGCTATGGTAGGAGTAGGGCACAATAAGGTGAGACAGTTCTCTCAGCAAAATAGTATTTGTTGCCAGGGCATGGAAACCAGCCCACCCACGTATGTCATAATGACAACCAGTTCACATCGTTTCCACTACATCAAGCAGTCCATTGGCTAGTGGTCCTCCTTTTGAACAAAACACTGCTCTGCGATGACATAGTGATTTATAAAACAGCATAGCGATCACTTTTTTCATCCCGCTGCTGTTACACAGCTGTTAAACAGATGCCGTTTGTACCAATTTAGAGGCTAGTGCATTGTTTGTCAACACCACTTTGGAAATTCATTCTTTATACCCAGAGCCATTATAGAATGCTCTTGCTTTGCTGGATGGGCCAGCAGCGAGGGAAGTGAGCATACAGTGGAAGTAAAAATTTGCAGAATTTGGCAAGTACTGTTGCTAGCATTTAGAACAATTATTGACAAGCATTTAGAAAGAAAGAAACCATAAGGCTGGCTCAAAATAAAGTTAACTTCATCTTACATCAGGTTTTCGGGAAGACATAAGTAGGCCTGGTAGTAGTGACAAGCTGTCAGACACTCAGTGCAGTGCGGGATGTATTAGACAGTGAATGTGTTCTTGATAAATTGACTGCTACTAATGCTCAGAAATAGAACTTTGGCCCTTTGAACCCCAGGCTTCAACAGTCATAAGACAGTACTAACAAGGCCACACAGTGTGTCTAATTTTCTTGACAATTAATATTTGACCGGGAGAACTGAAGGAATTCTGAACAGATAGGCAGAAATTAGAGAAAGGTTTTTGGGTGAAGGATTCATTTAATTACATCGATGTATATGAGACAGTAGAACTGATTAGATGGAAGAGCAAGACAAAAGGAGGGGACGCATAAAGGATGGCCTTGTGCAGGGAGCTGTGAGGGATGAATTAGACGGTTTCGGGGGGGGGGGCTTGATGTGACTGAACCAGATGCTGTAGGGAGAAGGAGAGGACTCGATGCTGTGCAGAGAATGATGGCTTACGTGGCGCAGTAAGGGTGCCCCTCTACTGTTTGTAAAAACAAGACCATCACACTCCATCTTGCTGCTCCCGCAGGAGCCAAGCCTCAAGGCTGATTTATGGCCCACAGACTGAATTGGCTGGCTGGGATGACAGCAGTGCTTGGACTCTCCCTTGTGAGTAGTGTAGGAGGCTGCTTGGCCAAGCCTCAGCCTCAGCTGGCCGTAGTACTGTCCTTTGCTGTAGTTAGGACAGACTAGATGTTAAGCTCTATTTGTTGTGTTAGGCTCGGACAGGACCAAACCTGTTAGTTCTTGAGCATATTTTGAACTCTGAGCACTAACCAATCACAGACAGACACCCTCTTTTCTCTTCGTGCAGTATTTTTTTCTGTCCCTTGTGATACTTTCATCAGCTTTTGCATTACAGGCTCCATCACGACTCTGTAGTAACAATTTAGATTTAATCATGCTTTGCCATGTGACTGCCAGGATGGAAAATTAATATGGAGAGCAATTAGAAAACAGCCCTCTCATTGTTAAAGATACTGTGGCATAGCAAGATGAGATCAGAAAAATGGACATTTTAGCTGCAAATGCACACACATACTGTCATGGCCAGAGAGCCAACACGAGGGAATGGAGTCAAATGCAGACAACACTCGTGAGCAAGATAGAGTTTTATTGCAGAGCGCGAGCACTAGTAGAAGGAGCACTAGTAAGCAAAGCATAAACTTAGGGTGAGTGACAAAGCAAACTAAGAACCTACTACTCAAATAATTCTTTGACATTCTATGAACGTGAGTAATACTATGATGCACTAGAACAACGCTATCAGAGTCTCATGATTACAAAACACTAACTGTGAAATGAGATGCAAGTACATCACTAAATGAACTGTGACGGGGTCCATGAGGGAGCCTTGGGGCTGTTGTGGTCGAAGGCTGGGGAACCCGACGCTGGGCAACATCCAGTGCAGGAACCCAGAAGTGTGGGACAGAGGGGAATTGTGTGGCAGAATTCTCAGAGTCACTGAAACGAGGGAAACAGTGTTAGGAGGAATCCCAGATGCAGAGCCAGAGTGTAAGTTGCTATTTGCAAGCAGTCTTACTTTTCACAGGCGGAGGCGAAGCATAGAGGGGTAGGTGGTCCGGGTGAGGCGTAGAGGAAGTCTGATGAGCAAATCTGAGTGCTGAGCAGGGAGGCAGGCAGGTGAGCATAAGCGGAGAAACTGCGAGTTGACCAGCGACTGAACCAAGGCAGGTTATGGCAGTGAGTTTCAGCAGCATCCGAAGGTTTACTGTGAGCAGAGAGTAGAAGGCCAATACAAGAATAACTATGGCAAGATACTGTAACTGTGACGGCCTTCATTAACGAGGGTTAGCAGACGATCTGGCGGAGAGTGATTGTGAGCGCTGGTCTTAAGAATCTGGCAGCCGGGATTACACTCAGGTTCAGCCTGTCAGCGGTGATGCGGTGGCTCCGCCCAGAGGTGGAAATGCCAACACTGTGGAAAAAATCCAGAACTCACCCTGACCATGACACATACGACAAGAAATTCTGACTCCTTAGGGCTTGGATAATGTTTATAATGTATGAGAAGATTTTTGGATTTTACACCTGTAGTCTGACACAGAAATGAGAAGGGGCACATAGCATAATGGCAGTGTTGTTGTGTGCTGTTTGAGTTCACAGAGCTAAATTATAATGCTCTTTTCAGACTATTTGATAGCGTTGTTACTGAATATTTAATGGGGATTAAAATCAAAGGCAATAAGGTAACAACAGAAAAACAAGCAAAAGAAATCAAAGGGAATTGGTAAAGTCTGTGGAGGCCATAAGTAAAGCATAGCGAGGTTTAAATTAGTCTACATTATTTCCTTTCATAACAGCTACATCACAGGAAGCTGTGATACTGTCTGGCTGTCTGTTGAGTAGCATCTGTTTTTATAAGACCATCAGTTGAAATGCATTGTTTCTGCTACATCAGAAATGTCAGCATATAGAGGAAGTACAAAAAAAAAAAAAAAGTAGTTTAAGCCACAAGTAAGATAATTTATAATACCATACTGCTGTTCCTGCACTGCCGTTCATAATTCTTTTTAGGGTTTATCATCCTGTAAAACCAAACTGACTGAATTGTGTCATACTGCAATTCCCAGTTGTCTTGTGGTCGTCAAACTAAGAAATACAGAATTACGATTTTGTCACCTGAATCTGGTTCATATCTACTCAACCCTGTCTCTGGCCCTCCAAACTGACATTCTCTTTCTTGCCGCTGCTTACGCTGATTTTACAGGATTACATCATCATTTTCTACCTTGAGGCTGTGTGCGCTACTTTTGGAGGTATAAGCGTTTGCGTTTTCCAAGTCAGGCTCCACGCGTACAGCCAAACAGGACGCAGAATAGCTGGCGAAAGCTCAGGGAATTATACAGGGAGACGTCTGGCTCAGTGAACGCATCCCTTCCCTTTTGTGTCAGTGGATTTTACTCTTTTGCTGATTCTTCTTTTCTTGCTACATTAGCAACAAACAAATAGCACCTGCAGCTGCATAACATGAAGGGATCATTATATGCGGTGCACAAGGGTAAACTGAGCAATGAGCTTGTCAGGATGTGGGATTCCCTCGCTGAAACTAAAGATCTGTCTGCTGTAAGCTGAAGTTCAGACACCTTCATCTGATTGAGTCAAATAGACAGGACAGAATCGGCTGCCGGCAGGTAACAGATGCAAGATGAAATGGAAGGAAACATGGGTTTTTCACCCTGTGGTGATGTAAAGTGGTGCTATTCCAAGTAACTACAAACAGAAAAAACATGGACACCACTATCAGGAGAATTTAGCTTTTGCATATGTTTTTTTTTTTTAATATATATATTTTCAGGTCTATATTTAAAGTCCTTTCTACCACCTTGGAGTCAACATTAGAGTGCAGCATGTTTGATATAATAGTAGCGTTGTGATCTTGATACATGATTAGATTTGGACTTTATTACCATTATATTGCACAATATTTGAAATGAACAAAACACACACACACATAGACAAAAGATGCACCCCAGCCTGTACCTCCTGGTGGAGCTCCCTCCGTAATTAATTTTGTGGATCGGAAATGCTCCCAATGACATCCTTCTCTGTACTGTACTCTAAATCTGTTCCTGGAGTTGATTGGCAAGCTTATTTTCCTGATAACTTTGAATACACATTCACAGCAGGAGGGCCTTTACTGTCTTCTATTCTGTACTTCTAAATCTAAGCAGCGCTGTAAAAGCCTTTAATTCATCTCCTACCACACGCAAGCTTGTTTTTTGAGGGGTTTTTTTTTACTCTTAATGGGAGGAGATTACGTTTTGTTAAAGGTCGATGGCCTGTCACTTTTTTCATTTAAATTTTGTCTCCTCCAGTTTTTGGGGCCTTTTAGAGCAACATCTGCGTTTTATGAAGCTGTGAGGAAAGGCAGGATGTGTGAGTGTTAATAGCACTTGGCTTTCATAACAATGTCATTTAAAACCCAGTTGCTCGCTCATAGACCCCTAAAGGAAAGGAGAGAAATGGCATTCACTGCATTTGCACGCACGGCTCAGTAGAGAGCATACAACTTGTGTATGTTTCTTTGTGCCTAAAGGCTTTTCACGCCTTAGAAAGTGCTTTAGGCTATAGAAATAAGCCAAAGTGTTTAGAGGAAATTGAATTCATTACCGAGATACTTGTAAATTTTTAATCAATGGAGAAAAAGATCTACTTTGTCAAACATGCCAAACAAGAATTTTGGTGAAATTTCAGATTGCTAAATATAGAGCTCAACTTTCAAATGCATATAAAAACAACAGTTTTCAGTAAGAGCACTAAATGCTCACGTGAACAGTGATCTTTCTAAATATGCTTTACATTTCTTCTGTGAGTAAAAAAAATACGCCCTAATGCGTCTTTTTAATTTTCCCTTTTTAAAAATTTTTATCAATCAAAATAAATGCATTGAAAAAAAAATTTTTAAGTTCCGTTACAGGCAAAGCAGCTACGCGGGGTTAAAAAGGTTTTGAAATGGATTTAAAAGTACTGTGGCAGTAGACAAGCTAATCATTCCTTTATTTATTTTTCTATTCATCATCCTCTATTATGTTCTTGTTACCTGGGGAAAAAAAACTTTGTGTTGTGATTGCATTATTACATTCTGATTGGATATGTTTAAACAAAACCCCCAACTCAATGCCTTTTGTCTCCCTGATTGCTGCCATTGCAGTTTCTTGGACCAATCAGCATTCATTGTAATTTTCATAGATGTAGAACTATAACTACTATGAAATATTCCGTTTTCACACTCATTGCTTTTTGGCCTCATCAAATGAGCTTAAATGTATAGTAATTAAATAAAGCAGCCTCATTATGCTCGTTACGTATAATTTGGATAGTATTGTGTTACAATAATTCAAAAATGCATTTTAAATGTTATTAAATTATGTGCACTTAAATTGTTACTGTGAAGTACAGTTGAGATGGTTCTAACAAAGCCCCCCTTGTAAGCAAAGGGATTTCCTCATCCACATTCATTTGAGAGAATGTCATGTCACTGCATGTCAGCCTGTCCACAATTAGACAGACATGATGAGAGAAATCCTCTTCTGTCATACGAACATTGGTAAGTCGTGGCTTACGATCTCGGTGCCCATAGGCGATGATTCTGTCACAATTTTATTCCCCATGCTGGTTTAAGACAGCTCATGATATCCCTAACATACTCATTCAGTTATTCCATGATATGGTAACCGGTCATATCTGTCAGTCTCATCAGATTACACTTTATGAGAGACAACTCTGGCATATCTGCTCCTGAAAAGCCTGTCTCCAGTCTTTAAATATCGATCCCTGGGGCCTTAGCAGAGGTGCCTCTCATGAGTACAGAAAAGAAGAGAGAAAAACAGATCATTAGTGATTTTAATTAGGTGATCTGTCAAGCTGCGATTGCCAGATGTAAGTGTATGCATTTGGGTCGATCGCAATCCCTCTCACGATCCCTTCTTGTCACCTTGGGCCTCTGAAAAGTAGGATGGCTCTTGCTTAGAGTAAAACAAGCAGTAGGGGAGAAAAGAAATATGTCATTTTGCGTGTGTGTGGCAGGTTCCTTCCTAAGAAGCAGGGGGAGGTACGGTTTCATATCCAGGTTTAGGAAAATGAGTTTTGTTTGAAGTTTTCCAAAACAAAAAAAAAATGTAGAAATGTGCTAATGCTAGAAATGTGACACTACGAACATTTCCTAAATGAAATTGACAGAGGACAAACAAAATTATGTGTACATGAGATTTCTGAGTACTGCTCTTTGGACTGTTAAAGAACAAACAAGAATTAAAGCATTTGAGTTTGAGAGGCTTCGGCTCCTTTTGTTGTTATAATGATGCAGAAATGTTCTTAAATGTTTTTCCCTCATCACAACAAAATGCAGAAGACGCAGTTATACAGTCTCAGACAAATCTTTTTTTCACTTCAGCGTTAAACATCATTACATATTTATAACCCGGCGCCAGATGACAGAGACAAAGAGGGAGAGAGATATGAACCGTGCAGCAGCACCGCAACTCGTCTGGTGTCTTTGTGAGATATTCTGATTGCGATGTTTAAACCTGCCTTTCATCTAATGTTGCTACAGAAAACTCAATTATACAACAGCTGCAAATGGACTTTTGATTTAACAATTCATAATTTAATTGGCATATTAGACGTGCCCCTAACATCCAGCCTTAGTTATCGTGGAGTAGCGTTAAAGGGAGGGTAATATTGAGCTCATGTAGATCACAAAAAATCATTTAGAAATCCATAACTTTGTGTTTTTAAACTGAGACAAAATGCATCATAGTTTTCATGTATTTGTTCTGTTTTTCCAAGACAATTCTGACATACTTAAATCATAAGCAAACCACGAGGGTATTATCAGATTAAAGACAAAAAACAATTAATTTTAAGAACAAATATAACAATTAGGTTGTCTTTTTATTTCCCCACAGATCCCAGTGAGGGCTTTCACTGCCAAGATGAGTGTCGGATCCTGGGCCACTCTGACCGCTGCTGGATGCCTCGCGTTACAGTCCCAGCACGCGCCAAGTCACCCGAGCACGCTCGTAACGTCATCGCTTTGTCTATCGAGGCGACCACAGTGGATGTGCCACACTATGAGGATGGCACAATAAAGAGGACTTTTGCCACCTTTGGCAAGGATGGGTCTGAAGATGTGGAACGAGGAGAAATAAAGGGAAAGCGGACTCAGGAGTCTCAGGTGTGTAGCCCCAAGGCCAATGGAGGGGCTATTCGTGAAGCTGGCAATGGGCGGGAGGCAGCCAGTCCCATTACTTCCCCTGTGCACCTGAAGAGCCCAGTGTCCAAGCCATCATCTGCCTACAACACGCTCAAATGCCGTGACGCAGAGCGAATCGCCAACCACAGCCTGCTGCGGCAGCCGGAGGGGAAGGACAGTGAGCCGGCTGTAAGGGAGATCAACACACTTCTCCACGATGGCCGAGACAAGGAATCCCCCAGCAGCAAGCGCCTGAAGGACATTGTGCTTTAGCAAGCTTCTCTGTGACACACACCAACATGTATACACACATCCAGTGTAAACTCACATATATATACCCCGCAATAGCTGTGTATACACAGAAGAAAATCTGGCTGTGGCAGTAGAGAGACACACCCATTTGCAGTATACAAAATTCAAAAACCAGCCTGGGCTGAAGATAAACTGAAGTATGCTGCAGCTAGTTGTGTGCTCAGGCCCAGGTAGTGGATGTGGCTTTGTTGTAGTCGCAGTACTTTTTCCTTGTTTGCTTTTTGTTCAGTTTTCTTTCGATCAGCCTGCAATGAGTGGACAGGCAGGTTACTGTTGACTGCATGGACACGGCCAGTGGAGCTCTCCAGCCCTCGACCCAAAGCAGGACTTTACATGTTTGGACACCTGAGGTGCCAGTTCATACGTACAGTTATGCCTTTTGAACTACTTTTGTATCACAAACTGATATTTGCCTTCTTTGGTTTTGCAGTCTGTTTTAGCTGCCAAAATCGCTCTTTGTTCCTTTGTATAGAGTTCTGTCACTGTAATAAACAAAAACAAATACACACAGGATTCATCCAAAAATATCATCAATTTACTCCTTCAGAAGTTTTCAGTGCATTCAGGAGAAGGAAGGTGAGGCCTCCCGGTCTCATCTCTTCCTCTCCCTGACAAATAAGAGAAACTTTCTCTGCATATCCCTGAGGACATCCTCGTGTCATCAGTCTGTGAGGTCCTTACAGTATTTATATTTTATCACGGATGGAGCTGATTGAACTCTCGTTGTCTGCCAAGCCGCTCTGACTGCAGGAAGTGGGACAGACAAGATACTTGTGATCAAATTGCGTTGTATTAAAACAAAAGAAAAAGACTTACTGCTTTTGAAATCTCCTGTGCCCAACCTTGATTGTAGCCAGTGGAGCACAAATTAGAACTTTGTGCTTTGGTCTTGTACTTTTTTTGACTTTTGACTATGGGGCTAGGATAGAAGGGATCGTCACTCATGTCTTGCTATGTGAAACTCTGTATAGGGTTTACTATTATCATTTTTAATAACCTGTTGTTATGTGACAATCCCTTTAATGTTTTGTTTCAAGAGAAAAAAAAGTGAATAAACATTGGTGTTCAACTGAAGCTACAGTAGCGTTTGTTACACAAACACAAAAATAAAAAAAAACATATATGCCAAAATATATTTTATAAATAATTTAAAATGTATAATGAGAATATTTAATGCTGTGTAGTTATTTTATGAGTAAGTTATACTTGAAATTAACTTGCTTTTTGTTCATTTGTCTTTTGCTTTTTATATTGAACCGGATTTGTTTTGGGGGGGTTTTTCTGTTTATGTTCAAAACTTGGATTTTTTTTTTTTGTTTACTGTGTGATCCCTGGCAACTGTTGACTTGCAGTCTACCTTGTTGTAAAGAGTTTCTTATTGGTCAGTTCTTGTGCCATCCAGTTTCTGTGTGGGCTACCAGAAAATGTAAAAAGACAAAAAAAATTAAATAAAACAACAATGACAAAAAAAAAAAAAACCGCGATTTCAGCACCAACATTAGTGTGTCAGTTCAATGAGCTTAGAGTGAGATAGCAAAAGAAACCAAAAAAGATGCAAACACAACCTTAATGATTGCAGGATGTTGCTTCATCTTAGTATCAAAGGAGAAAGAACAGCTTCCAGTGTTCTCCAGGCTGTAACGAGGCTCCACCTATTTTATCTGTGTAATAGGTTGGCTTTCCTATAGGGCCCAATCATGTGGAAATAAAAAAGAAAGACTTTTCCAACTTCAGATGAGGGCAATGTGATGTGCAGATTAGCTTTACTCAGCACTGCTGTCACCCTGTACCATCTGTGTTCTCCTGATCTCAAAGCTAAGGTTGAGACCAGAGTGGCATAAACAGGGCTCTCCCTTACTATGAGCGCCACACAACAGACTGGGTGGAATCATGTGAGAGGGAACTAAGGTCTTGGAAGAACCGTGTTGCACATCAGCAATGTGGTTTTATGTTGCTTTGCAGTAAACTATGTACAATGTGGAAAAATATGAATGAAAATGGACAAATTGCATACAACAAACTAGATCTTGTAGCTGAATGTTTTGCTGGTCTCACCCATGGCTTCTGGCAACATGAAAATCGGAATAATCACTGAATGTATACAGCAGCTTATAATTAAACTATTAAATGTTCTCTGCTTTGTTTCCTTGTTTTTACTCGACACCAGTGAAATTTCGGGTTGAACTGAAATTTGAATCCACTGCTTCTTAACAACCATTGTGTCTTTGTGTACTGAACGAAGTTCTCAAGTCATCAATAGGATTACATTTAGTCTAGGGGCTGTGAGAGTGTGCTGCCCAAATAAGTACAGTACTGTGCAAAAGTATTGAGCCACTCCCCCTTTGTATTTTGCTGAGCTTTCTCATAATTTCTTTAGGTCGTTTTTGGGAATAGTTCTCCAGGCTTCTTGAAGAACATTCAGAGCTTTTCTTTTATTCCTTCTGTGTCAAGATTATACCATACCGCTTCGATAGTGTTGAGGCCTGGGCTCTGAGGAGGCCAATTCATGACCCATACTGTTTCATTGTGTGTTTTTCTATCCAGGTATACTTTCACTGCTCTGGCAGCAGTATGTTCAGGATCATTGTCATGCTGAAAAATGAAGCCATTGTCAATCAGAAGCTTTCCAGGTGACATTGCATGGTGGATCCAAATTTGACAGTACTTCTTTATGTTGAGAATTCCATCAATTTTGACAAGATCCCCAATACCACTGGCTGAAAAGCAGCCTCAAACCATGACAGAGCTTCCACTGTACATGTACTGCACCCTATTCTCCCTGTTTCTCTTTCTTAAGAATGGCTTCTTGACAGCCACCCTTCCACCGAGACCATTTCGGAGACCATCTGGCCCTTCTTGACTGAAGGGCCAGATGCATTTCTCAGGGGTTGAGTCACGTCTCTCTGATACTGCTGTAGATACATTTTAGCCCTGCTATTTCTTCTTTTGTCGTCCACCTGCCCAGTTTCCTCAATTGTTTTAAGGACATACTGGACATGCCTAGATGTGCCAAGTTTTTTTTTTTTTTTTGTGAATTACATTGTCAGTGTAAAAATACTACTCTATGTCTGAAAACTGGCATTTTTTGGCATTTTTCATAGATTCAACTAAAGAAATGAGAAGAAATTGTGTATTTTTGCAATAGTTTTTGTTAGAAACAAAAGATCTGAAGAATCTATTTCAAATGGTTTCTTTGCTAATCAGTCTGTTATGTGTGGACATACCACCAGTACATCTTTTCTATTTAGATTTCTTTTTTTTATGCTTGAATGATTCATATGTCAAACTGGTCAGTGTCCAAAGAAAAACAAAATTCTTTCAGAAAGTTTTGAAAACTATTGCCCAAGATGACTAAAAAAATGAAGGGAAAAGGGAAGTATGTTTCCTTGGACTCCAAATACAAACAAATGAGGGGTGGCGCAACACTTTTTACACAGTCTTGTATATTCAAACTGAAACAAACTGAGACATATGAACTTATTTCTCAGCCAGGAATTGTTTTGATTTCAGTTCATCCTTGACACTGATGTTCAACATGCAGTAATATATCAGTAATAAGTAAGCCGGTGTAGGAGGTGAGTGCAGAATGCAACAAGCTCTTTATTATGAGACAATTCAGTCTTTCCACAATACATTAACATTTTGTATTACAACATGAATTTCAGCAGCCTTTTCTTGAAAACAGCATGACAACACATCAACACGTGTCCTTTCTGCTTGATACGTGATATCTGTTTGATATTAAGAGTTTTTGCTGAGGCTGGCTTAAACCCTTCATTAATATTCCATGCATTCACTGTTGTTCTTTCCAATTATTTCCAAAGCAGACCTTTGGGAATCTTTCAGAAAGTGAGGCGAGTTTGTGTGCTAGTGTCTCTTTCAGACAGCGGCGCCTTCATCCGCAACAGTGGTGGTCAGACATGCCACTTTTAGGAGATTTAACACTGTAAATGTCTCTTAAAAAACTACAATGTAGACACTGATCAGGACCACGAAGGCTGTCATTGAGACTCACATTCCACTGGTGGGTAATGTGCTTTCACAGCCAACAGTATGATGTCACTGAAACCCTAGATCCCACTTGAAATATTGATTTATTAGTCGACTTTGAGTGGAAGGTTGTAAAAGCTGTGAAATAAGTTGAAAAGCAAGACAAAGCTTGATTCTTTCTCAGGAAGTCTGAAACACTTTATATAAAATCTTCACTCAATAAAGGCTACACTCTTCACCTCCCTCGCAGACAGCAGGTCTTTCTCATGAGTAAGGCGATATGGATTGATAAAGGGAAGCAGAGATTAGATACAGAGCAGGACACTTTCCGCCACTGTAGCAACTGAACGAAGCAAACAAGCAAAAGGAAACACACACATGCCACACAGCTGCCCTCTATGATAAGAAAAAGAGGTTGGCTTCATTTCTATAATTAATTTGCCATTCCCTCTATACCCCCTGGTGGAGCCAACATGAAAGCTGGTCTGAAAGCACACTTGCTAACACATCCATTAGTCTATAAGGAGGATCTTGTTTCTTCCAGCTAAAGTCTCTCCTCATGGGCAAAACCACTATTCTAGCCCTGCCTCACTCATATGAATTACTCATGCCCTTTCAGCAGTGCTTAGACCCTTGGGTCTCCATAACAAACTTGCCTGAACCAAAGGTACAGTCCTGCCTCCAACTGAAGGGCAAAGTATGCATTTTAAAATCCATATTAGAGAACCCAGTCTCATTAGCATTAACCTGAAAAACAGACTCAGTGCCACAATGCTGCAGTACTCCCTTCTTTTTTTCTCTAACAAATATATGTAGCACGTTTGTCTTCTGCATCAATCCATTATCCCACTCAGTCAAACCTTATTTGCAATGCAGGAAATTCCCAAACTAGTGTTTTTTCCATGCATATTTAATTACTCTTGATTCATGGTGGTCATGGAGAATGTTCTCCGTTATGGTGAGATTTATATAAAAGGTTACTAGGACGCACATCCTATTAACATCCTATTAATGTTTCAATTATCATTTAGGAAAATGGTGAGAGGGGGAATCTGAGATCAATTAAAATGATTTATTTTGAACACAGGCATGCGTTGAAAAAGAGCAGAAGGAGTGCCTGCAGCCTCACATTCCTTCAATACAAAATAGTTTGTCGTTGGTTCTTTTGAGTGAGACCCACCCTTGACCAACCCCCATTCAGGCTCACTGATAGCTCACGCTCTAGTGACCTCATTCTATCAAAAGGGCTTGCAGCTGCTCTTGCCTCATTACGACCATCTATTCTATTCACTAACCTCTAGTGGAGGTTCACCATTGAAGTAGGTGACAGCCAACAACATGTCTGAGGTAACATACTACATCTCATATTGAAACCTGTTGCAATCTTTAAACACTAAACACCAGACACACACACATATTAGGATTTCCACTTATTTTTGTCCACTGCAGTGTACCAAGACATTTTTAATTCAGGTGTGTAACTAAAATGTTAAAAGCTTTTCAATAATTTTTCTACCACTGAAAAGCAGGTGAGCTGCTTAAGACTTTTTAGACACAAGATAGAGAAAAAAGCTTTTTGTCTAACACCTTAATTAATGTAAAACTATTAATTATCTTAAAAGGAAAGTGCTACTTTTTTATTCATATTTAGGCATTTTCTCAGTTGGGTATTTTTATATCCTCTCTAGGCCATTTGCCAAACAGATAATGGTTTGTTTCCCAGATCCACACCTGAACGATGTGATTATAATCACTGCAGGAGAAAAATCATATCAGCGCAGAGCCGAGTTCATCCAGCCTCATATGTGTCATCACACCAAGTCTGCACAACTTCCAACCTAGGCCTGGATGTAGATTTGAGGTCCTTGATGGATTCTGGCTTGCACTGCACAGTGGATCTTAAGTTCAGCCTTTGCCACTGTTAAGGATTGCTGCAGTCACAGTCATTTGAAAGTGGCAAGCCCCAAGAATGGGATATCAGCTCAGAGGCTATAGTGTGAGGCCAGAAAGTTTTTAGAAATTATAAGAAGTCTCAGAGACGTATTTTTCTGGTCAGAAGGTACTGCTATCTGCACAAAAAGAACAACCTCCTGCTATAGCTTCATATTGTATAGGAGAGGTTAGCCTTTGTTGTAATGAGAAGCCGGCTGGTCATGGTATCAATAAGAAGACTGATTACCCTCTCCCCACCACAACCACATCTAACAGGGTTGGCCAGTGGCCATTTCCTTTTGTGGTAGCCTCAACAAAACTCTGATCACCACTGAAATGAGTGGCTCAAACAATAGTCTACAGTCAGTGAACGCTACTGAGCCCTCACTGACATGGGAGCAATGTCTGCCACAATCCCCCAGCAAGCTTTAATTGGAAGTGATGGTAGACAGATCATATCATAACCATTAGTGATGCCCTGATAAGACTGACCGAGGAGCTGCTCTGTAAAGCTTCTTTGTCCAAAAAGGGTCCAAGGAGCCCCTGGACTCGTCAGCATGCCATCTTCAGCAGCAATCGCAGCCTGACCTTCGTCACCTCTCTCAGCCCTTAATGCCCAGGATGTTGGCTCTAGGGCTGTGGAACTGGGGCAGTTGACCTCCCCCTCTCTAGAGGGTAAAATCCATGATAGCAGGGACTAGAAATTAAAGACTGTGGCCTTTGAAAGCCTCTATTATTGTCAGAGGGAGCACAGCAATGAATCTCGCCAGCCTCTCCATGGACATGCATTATCAGAGGGGTGATTGTTTGACCTAAACTCTATGCTTGGCAATGATTAATTTTACCCTGGCACAGGTACATTCTCCGACCTCACTGTCCTCTTGGACTAACAGAAAATGCCAGGTTTTTTGAATATTGGCTCATAAGCGGAATAAACACCTTAAGCCTTTTAAAAGAAGAACTGAGAATCCATTTCTTTAGTCCATCTCAATCTGTTTTCTGTCTCTGTGGAATGATGCTTTTTACAGGAATATACTGGGGACTAAAAAGACTGGATCAATTGTTCCGGTGCTGTAATTCAGAAAGATGGATTGCAGTCCAGCGTGAGACCAAAATGTGCTGTGAAAAGCTAAAACCAAAGGAGCATGTCACTTCAAATGTCAGCTCTCCTGGTTAAAACTATTCTCTTGTCTGCTTGCTTGCAGACAAGAGATTAGTTTTCAAATATATGCAATATCTTCAAAAACCTCTGCAGGAGTGAAAAGGTCTTTGTTATTTTGAGTGTTACCAGCTGTTTTTCAGTTTCTTGTGATCTTCTAACAACAAACTACACAAAATATAAAATTACTGTTTTCAACACTTTCTTTTTATCTTGTTGTGACTCATATTGTAATGCTGTTCAAACTGCTTTATTGATAATTTACTAAATAGCTGATGGCATATTGATTTTATACCCCCCCCCCCCAGTAACTGTGCAACACAGCATTTTAGACAAACTATACATGGTTTTATTACAAGGGGAAACAGCACATCCATTGTGTCCACGTAAATCTTTGCGTCGGGCATGCCTGAAAAACTCTGTATTCTTTATCAGTCACCAAGCTAAAGGAGAATGACTATGAGAACATTAAAATCCACACACATTAGGTTTTGCAGTATACCAAACACTTTGTGTTGGACCTCTTCTGACACCTTTGGGTTGGTTACAAAATGCTAAACTAAAGCATCAGGTGATGAGAAAGATGAAAAGATCATGAACATTCATTCAGTGTCATTTCTCTGTGTTTGTCCTTCTGCCTTTTCTTTTGTGTCAGTTACAAGGAAAGAACCATTTTCTGAAAAACAGCCAAATGGGACTTTCTCGAGCATTTAGTTGACAGTTATTTCTTGAGCATAAGGCAAAAAAAGATGGAATAGACTCTATTTTGGACCTGAGTGGTTGTTCTTTTTTTTTCTTCGACACTATGAGTTTTTAATTGTGATTTACTCATTAGAGAGATATTTTTTTCAGCCAGGAGAAAAACATACTAGACACGGTGCATTCTTTGGGGATTATCCAAATACACCATTGACCCAAGCTGAATAACTTTGGTCAAAGATATTAAATTTTGAAAGGTCTAAAAATTAACATAACAGGTCCCTATCATCGGTATAGTGAAAATAATTATATGAATGGCCACAGCATGGAATGCATTCCTATTTCTTTTATTAGCTGCTTAATGGACAATAAGTTCTTTCAAGGATGAAGATAAAATATTATATATTATAATACAGAACACTTATTGTTTGTTGTTGTTGTTTCCTCTACTGTGACATAGTTTACCTAATTTTTGAGCTGCTTTTCTTTTTGTACCAATTATATGCTTTTGAGAATTATAACAATTTTCGAATGGATGGTGAGAAATTAAATTTCTTAGAATCTATACTTATTAACACATAACAATGTAGCAAATACCTTTACAAAACTGAGTACCATTGGTTGAAATGCAGTCCCAAGCCATGTCTCTATTGTGTTTTACAGATTACTGTAAGCACTCACTGTTGTACTACTCTCCCGAACTCCTCTGTACATATTGATGACAATTTGAACCAAAAATCTGGATTCATCACTCTGTTCATCAGTGCAGTTCATTTGTAATTTGCAATACCTCAGCCTTTTTCTCTCAGTTCCCCTTCCTAAAGAATAGCTTCTTAATAGTCACTCTTCTATTGAGGCCATTTCTGATGAGGCTCCAGTGAACAGCAGCCGAATCATCTGAAGGGCCAGATGCATCTCTCAGGTCATGTGTTGAATCTTTGCTGGACTTTTTTCCCTCCTATTTCTTAAGGACATGGCTTTCATGTACTATTCATCTGCTGTTGATAGCTTATTTAAAACAGCTACTTATTCTTTTATCCTCCACTTGTCCAGTTTCCTCATATTTTTAAGGACACACAGTACACCATGGTGAGATATGCCAAGTTTCTGGCTAATAGGACTATGGGAATCATGTTTTTGGTGCAAAAATGATATTTTATGCCTGTCATGTTGTGCTATCTTTGACATTTTTAAAATACAGATAAAGAAAATGTACTTTGCAACAGTCTGCTAGTAATAAAGTGCCCAAAATAAAATTGGTTCTTTGCTGACTGTTAGCTGTAGATGACACAACATTATCATCCCTTGAGTTAAGTGCCTTTTTATTGGGTGACTGACTCATAGGTCAATGTTCAGTGAGGTTAAAAAAAAAATCCTCTAAAAATGCTCAGGTTCAAGTACTGGACAGAAAAATGGGTGAAAAAACAGCCAATGTCCAAAGAGAAGCTTTGCAAGATACCATAATAAGGATGTCCTGTATGCCCCTGCTGCAACCGCAAAAAAAAAGTGACACATTAAACAGCACTGAAGATAAATGCCTGGTAGCTGTAATTTAACAACCACTGTTTTACAAAATATACCACCTGAATAATTCTGCTTTAACACACATTGTGAAATGTTTTTTTTTTCCTTTCTTGGTTCCAGTAAAGGATGAAAATATGTGAAATCTGACGCACGAGTTACTTATTATATTTATTGCAAATAGAGAATGTTGGACTTCAAGGGTGATAACGGTCTTTCGCACAACAACTAAAACAACTACTAAAAGATGAAAGTTATTAGCAACAAATAAAAAACATGCACATGACACTATTACTATGTAAATATTATGCATACAACATATATGCATAATATTTGCACAAGGCTTCTGCAAATAAATGCCATTAGGTAGTCATAAAAATGGCTGAATGGAGCTCACCATTTTGGAGAGAAGAATGAGAGATGACTCAGAGAGCTGAAATTGGAACGGTGTGTAAAGTGCATGCTACTTATTGTTCTCTGTGTTATTTAAATCTCTCAACAAAAGTAAATGGATAACCCACAGCTTCAACTACAGGCATGTGTAGCCTCTAGGCAGCTGCTGGAAGAAACATTTTTTTTTTTTTACCTAGTATAAGTTTTACAATTTGTCTTAAGCAGAACTGTCCTCAAGATTAAAGAAGAACAATAAATATAGGCTGGAATAAAACATTAAACTTGAAAAAGTGTGCTCTGGCCATTGTGGCTGTATCATCACAAATACATCTTCACAGATTTCTTGTGGGCGGTTTATGTAATTTGCTACTCGACACCAAGATAGTCAGCACAGCAGTGTATATATCTCATGCTGTGATTGTATTGTATTGGTACAATTCTCTAGTACAGCAAGCTAGCTGGAGCTTTATCAACACCTGTGATGCCCCTTTGGGTTTAGTATCCTTGTAAGACTCGTTCATGTCCAGTATTGTACTTATTATGTATTTGTTGGCAAACACCATGCTTAATTGCAGCATCATTTATGTGTATGAGCTTCAGTTTTCACAATTCAGTCTTCATTATACACTCTCCATTATTTGCAAAATACTATTCAACCTCATCTCACCAATGCAGCCCAATGCAATGCTTTTAGAAGTCACAGAAAACCCCAGGGAGTATGTGTCTTTGTTTAATGCGTCCTCATGAAGAATAAGTAGCCCGGTGTGAGTTTTTACCCCAAAATGCTTCAACAATAGAAGGCCTGGGTGATAACACTGCAGGAGTGTGAGGGCAGTAAAGGCATCCAGGGATTCAGTTTGAGAAAGTATGAGTATTAGAAATTCCACTCCTTTATATCTGGTTCCTTTAGCCTCTCTCACAACTCACTTGGGAACTTGTTCTGAGACTCAACGGAATGGATTCTAATAAACCTGGACCCCAATTTTCAATGCAAACTAGCATTTTCATAGAACAATGTGCCACCATTATATGAACTTCTACTCTAAGAACTCCTTAAGGGATTAAGGAAAGTGTCACCCAGCTTAAGTGGTGCACTTCATCAAGACCTTTGATCAGCAAAGTATATAAGACAGCACTGTAGTGAAAGCGGGAGTCATATTGGTAAAAGCAATTAGGATATAGCTAATGTTTATTGAAACACAACCACAGGTTAGGCCATTGTTCTTACATGAGGGTCTACATTCACTAACACAAACATTTTGAAGGAAATGGGCTATTGAATGTTTTTCAGTGCATTTAGAGACAGTAACTGAGGCAGGATTATACGAAAGTCTTGTTCTTTCTGTCTCTTGACAAAATGAAAACCCCCTTGTAGAGCAGCAATCTATCAAAATGCTATCACAGACACAGCCTTAAGCATTAAGAATCAGAAACAAATTAATCATCAAATCTGCTGCATCACAAATTGCAAGCACCATTGTTTTACCTGCATAACTATGACTGGGTGAACAAATAAATTAAACAAGAGATAAAAGGTCAAACATAATTTGAGGCAATGTTTTCTTTTATTATTCTCATACATTATTCCTCTCAACCAGCTTTATTTCTTACACAGTGCACATCAGTGGATATTGGTAAGCAATGGAATGACAGGGCTCCTGCTGTTGCATTATGTTGCTATAGAAATATGATTGTTGTCATGATTATAAATCAGAGACCAGTGTCCTTGTGCTGCAGTAATTTACATCAATACTGGGATAACAAAAAATATGTGTTTTCCTGTTTACAAAGATCATGGTGGAAATAGTAATTTAATTAAAACAAGCAGGTAACTGGTAATATTACAAATGCAATTTAATACAAGACAATTCAATGCTTTAGAATTTATTTATCTATTTATTTACCACTCTGGTCTTGCAAAGTAGAAAAACAGGTTCTCAAGATTAATACTCGGGATGTTGGCTAAAAAATACCTATCAGTAAAACAATTTAAGAATCAACATTACAGCCATTTTTTTTTGTGTAACATTATAATTTGCTTTGTGAGCAAATAAATTACATAAATGTGGTTGACCAGGGTTGAAAATGCTGTGTAACAAAAAGCAAAATCATTACATTTTTATAAAATCACACAAAATATAAATGTAAAATCACATCTTGGTCCTGTTCCAGCAAAGACTTTCCTCAGAAACAAAGAATGTTACTGGGTTTATGCAGGCATTCATTAAAACTGGTATTTGGCATGATTAATGATACTTGCAATTTGCAAGGAAAAGTGCAGGCTCTGTTGAGGTCTGAACAGAGAAATGCGACTGCAGTGGGTAAAGGGGTGGGTGGTCCTTGCTCCTCTCTGTGAAACCCCACTTTCTCTGTGATGTTGTGCTGTGCTGCAATGCCTCTTAGGGATCAACGCTCTGCAACACAATGACTTGATTTCTTTCGACAAGTAGTCTCTTAATTTTTTTCCTTTTTTTTTTTTGGTGGGCCTGATCATTATTTCCTCATTTTGCATTCGTTTCATCAGAGATAATTTATCTCTGCCTGCTTTAATGAAGTGATAATTCCATGATAATTAACGTAATCCTGCACCAAAGCAAATTTGCCTAATGACTGTTGTTTTGATAGTCAGAGTTGGTGCATGGGAGAATGTCCACACTGGGATGAATCAAGGCTCTGTGCCAGACAGAGGAAACAGGAGAAAGCCAAGCTGGGAGCCAAAGGACGGAAGAGAGTACAAGAGAATTTTACTTTATGACCTTAACTTTTTTCTGTGGGCTAAAAGACCCCAGCCCATTTCATTCAGGAGTTCAAATAATATGGTGCTAATAGTCCTGCTCAATGAAAGAAAGTCTATTTAGATAGTCTTCTTATACCTGACTAAAAATATGATGTTGTGGGAATGATGAGCCGGGTGAGGAAAGGCTTGAGCTGAGCTATTGTCTCTGACATTTCATTTGATCAGGGGTACAAACTTTGACATTTCCTGTGTTTGATATTTGTTAGACCCACACCCCAGAAAAGTTTAACCTTTTCAAATCTTTGAATAAATGGCCCTAAATACTCCTTGTCCAGTCTAAATACACTCATGCACACATACGCACGCACACACACACACACACTCGCGCACACACACACACTGAATTATGTTAATTAAGATCACAATGTAGTTAGTAGTATTCCATTATGCTAGGGTTTCTTTTAAAAATATATTTGGACATAAATACATAGCTGAGAGACAGATAGGACCAGAAAAATAGAGGTTCATCTACAGAGCCATACTCTGTCTCTAAATATGTTTTGAATATATCTGGCTCTTGAACCCAGCTCTTCACAGCACTTTATGTAAGTGAACAACAGTGGAGTTTTAGTGCATAACTCATACACATTTACAGTTGTTAGGGATCTAAAATGGTAAATTCTAAACTGTGATTCATGTACATTACATGGTGTGATATTGATTGAAGTGGATTTGATCAATGTATTTACACATACTAAAATGTAGCGTTTGAACAAATAAATGAATTAAATAATAATTGAAAACCTGGAATATTATCATTATTATTACCATCAACAACTGCAAAGCAAAGGCATGACGACTAGCCTGGATTAATAACTTTAAAGGGAAAGCAGAGTTGGAACATCCAGCTGGCCAGATCTATCCACTGGCTCACCCTAAATGTGGGGAAGACTGGCAGCCAACAAATCACCACCGTGTTTGTGTGTTTTACATGATTAAGCATATGGAAGGAGCATTAAATCAGCCCTACCTCACTTGACAAACTGGCATCTGCAAGACCCACTTCCCATCTCCATGCACATACAGACAGGGAGTGTTTCCATTAAAAAATAAATTAATCGTCTGACATAAAAACATGTCAATTACCACTGAGAGCAATAAATTAAACTTCTTTTAGTCAGTCTAGGGATTTAGAGTGCTGTGTTGACCAGCAGCTTTTCATTGATAAGTAATGATAGACTTGGTAGTTAGCATTAGCAAATGGATATAGCGTTTGCCATTATACATACCACATAAATTACTTCATAATTGCTTTAAATTTAATCTTATTGTATGCATTCAGATTTGTTTTAAGTACTGATGTAAGTTTGAAAACGTATATCAATTACTCTTTGTGATTTGGATTCTGAAGTAGCAATTTGTGTCTCTGTTTAAAGGAGAGCATTAAAATATTAAAGAAGCTAACTCCTGGGAGTCTGCTGGAAAGCTAATTGGGGTTAAATGTAAAATATAACTATGCTTTTTGTAGGAAAAAAAATATGGAACCAGGTAAATTGTAATACAAAACAGATATTCCTTTTGAATTTTCTGATCAAATGGTTAGATAGCTTTACAAAGGTAGCTAATATTCATATGTTGAATACAGCTGTACAGTGACTGCAAACGTGTACACATGCTGTTTTTTTTGGTAAAATTACCTTTAGAGAAACTGTACGACTCTTATTTTACTAAAATCGTAATGATGATGGAAAAGTTAGAAAACCTAAAGAGTATATTAACTGTATTTTGGTCAAGATTTAACTCAGCACATCTGGGCTTCAACACAGTAATATGTTTGGACAAGGAGGCTAGTACTCTAAAAGTGCAATTGTTTCTCATACCAAAAATAAAAATATATTCAAAAGTGCTCAGTATGATGTTTCATACTATGAAGTACATCCAAACTGGTGTTACAGAATGCTATGGAAACTCAGAAATGCTATAGAGAAAAAAAAGTAAATAAAGGAATTAATACTGCAATCAATAATATACTCTTTAACAAATATAATTAACTTTTTTTTTCAAGATAATTTCACAAAACATTACTGCAGAGTAGCAACGTGCTGTTACTGATGCAAATGGTGTGTGAAAAGAACTACAAGGAAACTATAATTGAGAACTGATGTGGCACAGAAAGAAAACCTATTACTGCAGTTCATCTCATTTACTGAGGAAGCATAATGGAAGGTCTTCCAGACTCTAAAGTCCAGCTGTGGGTAGCTGCTCTGCAGACAATGTTGCAGAAACAGGGTGGTCGCTCATTAAAAACCTCCCATTTGCTGAAAGAAGAATGAAAATGGGCCCAAAAGGCATCTGCAATGCTGAGGACCTGCACACCCTTTCACAGCAGTCTCAGTGTTTGTGTGTGGGTATATCAATTAGAGAGGCTTGTTGGGTTCCTCTCTTCAAAGCACCTAAATAATTTAACCATCAGAGGGGAGATCCTATAAACCAGTTTGACACCAGGTCTATACTGGCAGTTTTTATAGAGCTCCAATCTATTAAGAAAAGCTAAAGAGAATAAAAGTTAAGAAAGTTTGACACTACATGATGCAGCCTTCCGCACTTGAAAGCGTGAAAGCAGTGTCACCCATATAACTACAAGTATCTGTTACTCACTACTAAGGTGGGAGAAGCACAAATAGGCTCTTCTGATGCTTTAACTGCTTCCATCAAACTCGATTAGGAAGGTGAGCTGGAAGACGGACCCCTGATGGTTAATTGAAGTTTTATTAATGCTTCTGAAATTCAACTGGAAAAGGAGCCAATATGACCGCAGGGCTGGAAAGGAGCCTTCCACATCGCAGTGTTTTAAACCAATTACAGGCATTTTCCAATTTCTTTATCCTTATAAATTTGGCAAAGAAACCTATTTTATTTGACCTTGAATGTCCCTTTGTGGTTGTCTGCTTTGAGGATACTGAGTAGCTCCCTGGTGAGAATTCTATGTATTCTATAATTAATAATTCATCAGATCATTCCTAACAGATAGCAGTCTACTGAGGGACTGACACATTAGTAGGTCGGGGCAGTCTCTTCACTCTGCCTTAATGAGGTGTTTATAGTTGATTATGTAACAATACTATGTAATACTTTTTCTATTCTACCGTTGTCAGAATGATTCACAACTATAATAAAAGATGATCCTCTCTTTCCAGATTAACTTTTTAATAATATTCATATCTTTTCTATATAACAACTTTCATTCATCAGTATATTTGAAGAATAAATTGGTAATTTTGAGACTTCCTTAACTGATTAGTCAAAGGTACATTTTACCCAAAACCAAAGGGTTCTATCTTCTGAGTTCTACATTTGCATTTTGAAATTCTGATCTGTTGAATTCAAAACAGCTAGGACATCAAACTTATATCAAGAAAACAAAGAAACAACAACAGTGTGCTAGGCTGGAAACCATATCATCCCAGAAATGAATAAGTGTAATTTGTATACATCTATCAGCCATGTGATTGGCCATGCAAAAGTCTTAAGCTACATCTCCTTCTTTACATTTGCTTGGAAAATTGGTGCAAGGATGAAGTGAAACATGTGGAAACAGGACAAAGGACAAAGTTTATACAGTTCTAGTGAGTTTAAAAGTCATTAACCTGATTAAACTGAACCTGAACATTCCTTGGCAAGCTTTCTTTGAAATTTTTAATTAGTCTTCAGGAATAATTTGGATGCTGGCTGTCTTTTATTCTGTGCTCTCTCAATATGATTTTGCTGCACTGGTAGCATGTAGTATTGTATCCCATTAAAAGTATTTGGTTGACTTTTCCGTTTTCATAAGCATATGACTTTCAGTCTTTACACCTAACATAATTTTTTTGGTCCTGCTGCTGCTTTGTCCTGCATTTTCCAGTTTTGTTATTTGTTTGTTTGTTAAACGCACGCTGGTCACAATGCCAAGTTGCTTGATACCTCTTTAGGAATAACTTTGTTGCTGCAACAAAATACTAGCAAAATAAACGGGAACAAATTTGTGTTTTTTTGACAGACTGCTAGTAACAAAGTGCTAGGCTGTCAGTTATGTTTAGACACAACGCAGGTTCATCTCTGAGTTAGGTGCCTTTATTCTTGAATAATTCATAGATCATTGTTAAGTGGCTAAAGAAGCAAAAAAAAAAAAAGAAAGAAAAGAAAAAGTACAACAAAGTCTGTCTCCTTGGAAACAAAGTACAAATACATGTGGGCTGGCTTAAGACTTTTGAACAGTGCTTTATGTATACGGAGCCAAGCTTGTTAAGAAACAAAAGGAGTCTTCCCAAAATGAAATGCTGGGATCTATGCCCCTGCAAACATGTGCATATAATTTAGAACAATTTTTATTCTACGATTTCTGATCAGATGTGTGCGCCCACAAGTTTGTCAGCTGCAGAAAGAGTGTATAATGCTGCTGTCTGTGGGTGTTTACTAATATCTGTGGATTAATTGACACGTCTGCTTGCTGGTGTTACTGGTGTCAAGTAAATTGAGAACAGGCAGTGGTAGCTGTCATAAATGTTATGGTGGTGGTTACACACACTATTTACAGCCTTTTCAGTTCAAGGTTTTGCTTCTCCCGCTGCCCATGTTTTGTCAGTTTAGAGAGTGTTCACTTTACTTTACTCTGCACCAGTGGGTTTCATGAATACAAGTAAATAGTACAAATATTTGTTTTTAGATAATAGGAGTCCACTAATAATAGGAACATGAAACTATTTCTAGTGTTATTCATTTTAGAGTTGGTGTTATTAATTATTTTCCATTTGTACCAGAAGTGTCCTGTGCATGTATTAGTTGATTCCCTTTACACAAGAAAATAAGGCTTGGCAGGACTCTGCTGTTGATCGAGCATGCAGTCCTGCAGGATCGGACCCTCTTGAATAGACCCTATTAAGTACACCTAGAAATCAGTAGTAACCGCCTTTTAGACTGACGACCCCCTTCTACTACTGAAGCTTCCAGTCTGTATAACATTAATATTCATTTTCTTGGTTTTAACGAAGCAAGCAACAAGCACAGGGTGCCTCGGGAGCACTGCGTTTAGCATCAATGGAGATACAGTCAAACAACCAAACACAGAGGGAGGAAGTTGGCTGTCTCCTTCCCCTGGGCTCCATATTAATGAGACAATGCCACACTGCAGCCAATTACAGCCACTCCCAGACAGATGCCTTTGGTCTAAGACAACCTCCCACTGTAGATTCAACCCCCACCCAGCCCCAGTCGCCATTCCTTTTCATGAGCATGCATATATCATTTCTCTCTGACAAAAATCCATTCAGGAAATACATTACAGAACCTCTCAAGCTCATCAGGTTGGATGGAGAGCGTTGGTGCACAGTGATTTTCAGATCTCTCCAGAGATGTTAGTTTGGGTTCAAGTTTGGACTCTGGCTGGGTCAATCAAAGACATTCACTGGGTGATCCTGAAGGTATTCCTTTGTTATCTTGGCTATGTGCTTAGGGTTGTTGGTCTGTTGGAAGGTTTAACCTTCACCCCATTCTGCGGTCCAGAGCAGTCTGTAGCAGGTTATCATCAGGGATGTCTTTGTTGTAGTTTTTGCAGCTGAAAAACATCCTCAGAGCACGATGCTGCCACCACCATGATTCACTTGACGAATGGTATTGACGATTTTGGAATAAGGCTATAAGACATGGAATGCGGAAAACATGAATAGCTGCGAATACTTTCTAGATGCACTGTATATATTGTTCCAAAATATGTGTGTGTGTGTGTGTGTGTGTGTGTGTGTGTGTGTGTGTGTGTGTGTGTGTGTGTGTGTGTGTGTGTGTGTGTGTGTGTGTGTGTTTAGATTAATGATCCAGGGAAAAACCAGATACTTGTTGAAATAAAATGAGGTGCCAAAGTGATATCATGCCATTGTTTTATTTCTCACGG
>VURO01011947.1:2118-16305 GCA_015108175.1 Pelvicachromis taeniatus
GGATTAAGAATCATTTATTGTAAGCACAAAGTCATATTTGTAATGACTCAAATATTTTATGCATTGGACAAATATAGTGACAGAGATTTCAGGGAAAAAAAAATAAAAATCCACCTTTAGTTACGGCGCCTCATTCATAAGAGCTCAGTTTGCCAAAAATTTAACTTTAATAAAAGTGTTGAGACTGAAATTGTGTAGTGGTTAACACATTTGCCTGCTAATTGAAAGATGGCTGCTTTGATTCCAGCCCAAGACAAAAATCAGGAAGGGCATCTCATTTAAAACTGCCAAATCCAACACGTGGAGCAACCCCCTTGTAGCAAGGCAACAGCTGAAAGTCGCTTATTCTTCATCTTCTTCTGCTTCATTTATGGCCATATTACAGTAAAGGTTTGATATTTATAAACCCACAGTTATATCAGCCATTGGTCAGTGAAGTCTCCGAAACAAGTCGAGTATCATCTTTGTGATCTGAAATCAAATCGTATATGGAAAGGATAGATAGGACTGAGAAATACGTGTTTTCTGGGCTTTACATGAGCAGCTGAAGGTGTCTTCTTGGTTTAAAGCATTAGACTCTGCTTTAAAAACACAGAAATAAAAACATGGCTAAATAGAAAACATACCTTAAGTACCATAAAGATTCCAGTAAAGGGCTTTGTAACTGCAATTAAAGCAATGAAAATGCTTATCTAGCCTACAAAAAACTAAACACCCGGACTGTTGTGTTTTCCTGTCACCTGAAGAACTGAAAACCAGTGAATTGCTTTAGCTGATGGTGTCCCCACAGGAAAAGGAAACCAAAAGTACTAGCAAATGGTTTGCTGACCATGTTATTACTGTGCTTGACTGGCCAGCCAACCTGCCTGACCTGATCCACACAGAAAAATCTGCAGGGTATTGTAAGGAGGAAGATGAGAAACACCTGACCCCAAAATACACAAATACACATGAGCTGAAGGTTGAAAAGCAGCCTGGGCTTTAACAACACCTCAGCAGTGCCACAAAATGACCACCTCCATGTCATGGCACACTGATGGAGCCCCAACAAAGTAGTGAGTGAATACATGGAAATATTTTTCAGAAACTCAACATTTCTATACGTACTGGCTTTCTGATGTTCATGAATTAGAAGAAGTTGAAGCTCCAGCAACACTTCTGGTATAAAGAAGAGCTTTGTTGCTTGGCCAGCGTGCTTTAGCCCGTGGTCTTCATCACAGTCGTCAAGAAATATATCGCAAACAAACTGCAGACAAACACTTTAAACAGCATGTTTGAGCAGAAAAAAAACACCTCTAGAAGAAAAGGTTTTGAACACTCAGTCATCTTCATCTTTCTATATATATATCTCTATATATAGAGATATATATATCTCTATATATAGAGATATATATATAGATCTCGATCTATCTATCTATCTATCTATCTATCTATGACATGGCCTTTTTGGGTTAACGTCATATTCGTGGAACAAATCCCGACCGACCGACCGACCTACCTACCGACCTACCTACCTACCTACCTACCTACCTACCTACCTACCTACCTACCTACCTACCTACCTACCTACCTACCTACCTACCTACCTACCTACCTACCTACCTACCTACCTACCTACCTACCTACCCATCCATCCATCCATCCATCCATCTATATATATATATATATATATAAAAAAAGAGGATGTCTGTTTGTCTGTCCGCTATGCATTTCCATACGGCTGCACGGATTGCAACCAAAGTTAGTACATGCTCCCGAAGCCCGTAGTGCTACTGCCAGTTCCGTCCTTTGCGTCCTTTTTTTAAAATTCTCGAACCCTGTAATTCCATTCACCGCCACCTAACACCCATGCCCCGCCCTCCGCTTACTCTCCCACCTTCCGATACGATCCCCACTCACTCTGCCATGTTTGTATCTTTGTCTGCACTGTGTGCGAAGTGAAGGCCAATTGCGGTACCTACGGCGACTTCCAGTTCCGATACTCCCGTTTCTCGCAGCTTCATCGTTCACAGGTAAATTGGCCATGAATAACCGCCTGCCGTATCAAACATGTATTCCGACAATTTGTTTTCCAAGTTCAAAATTCCCCCCTTCTCTGGGTACTATCCTTCCCGAGCAACGCTGGGTAGCCTGCTAGTCTAGTATATTTGCTCACCAGTGGACCAATTGGGTAGTATGTTTGGTGCTTATAAAGGACCATTGAAGAAAAAAAAAATAAAAAGCAAAGTAAAAAAAAATAAAAACTGATAAAAAAAAAAAAAAAAAAAAAAAAAAAAAAAAAAAGAAAAAAAAAAAAAAAAAAGAATATATTAAGAAAAAAAATACATGACAGTATTTGGACCATGGCAGTAAGCTATTAGACTCACTGATAATGTTTGGCTTATGTTGTTACAGATTGGGTTTTTTTTCCTTGGAATTAATTCTTTCTCTCTGACTTTCATGTGGCCTCGCAACCAGTGGAGTCGCCCCCTGCTGGCCGTTATATAAACTGGACCACTAGCATACTAGCTTCATTTTAGAGACTAGGAAGTTAAGAAATTTAAAGATAGTTTATGGGTGTGACGTGTGGCTATACTTACATTATGCCTTTCTGAAACGGACTTTCTGAACACCCAAGATGTTAAGAAGCTTTAAAACCTTTCAATCTACCAAAAAGCACATATGGTGGAGGTTGAAGGAATCAATAAGCCTAAACAGTGCAACACACATTCTCAGTTTGCTGTTTGCAGGCTTTTAAGTTCAGATGATTGATGTTTATTACCATGCTGCAACCTGGAAATCAAAATTGACTTGCAAAGATTTTATCTACAAAGCCTGAATCTTTGACTTATTCACTTATTATTTAACTGAACGTGTTTCATGCCCATTTAAGCCCTGGGAGTTCTCTAAATGCAAATAAAGTACTTTATAGTATTCTCAGAGCACCTGGGAAATTAAGCAGAAGGCACCACTGCCAGGAACTGAAGCCCTATCACATTTATTTATTTTTATGTTGCAAAATGCTGCATATTGCAGATTTACAGAACTACATACTCCACTAGATTACTTTTGGCGCATGGCTGAAAGTAGAAAGAAGACGCAGCAACCTCCCAGTCTTAAGTCTCAGTCTGGTGCAGTCAGTCATCTCCGGGAGATGATAAAATATACACCAGCAAAGGTTCTGTGCGCGGCTCTGTGTGGGAGGCAGCTGAGAAGAAGTCATCATTAAGGCAGAGAAATCAACAATAAAGTCTAGCACAAAAATATTTGCTCCCACCCTTGATCTGTTTTTCAAAGTGTAGAACGCATATTGCTTGGTGGCCCAGAGGCCTTAAGGCACAGCTGAATGAAAGTACTGTATATTGTCCCAGTCACAAAAAAAGCACAATTTGAGGTAAACAAAGTACAAACTCGGTTCTAAGCTGATGACCCAGTGTTATTTTTCCCTAAAGCACTATTCTACTGTTGCATTGGAAAAACAATCATTAGCAAAAATTATTAAAGTGTTATTGGAACAAAGATGAACGTACACTCCAAAAGAAGAATACTGCAGTAGAAGAAGAACTTCAGCTGCACCGTGTAAGAAAGTAGGATTAATATTTTCGTGCATTTTTCAAAGATTTGTACCTTTGTGGACTGGCGACAGCTGCAGATACATACCTATAATACATACCTTTATTTACTCGCACGATTTTATGTCAACAATAATTGACATATTACATCATTTACATATGTTTTATTAGTTTCTAGTAAGATCTTTATAATTTATCATTAATTGACTTTGAGGCCAAACTACTGCATCTAGCTCTTTACCTGCCTTACATAGAATTCAAATAGACCTGGTGCTGCGCTCATTGATGATGGCTTCCCTTAGCAGGATGCCAAAAACAGCCCCAGTCAATCCCAGCTCTCTAAGGAGAATTATGAATGTGATTGTTGTGATCTTGCTGTGCCAGAACCAGAAAAAGGCAGAAAAAATGACAACAAATGTGAATGAGATCAACCCAGCTGTGCAAGCTGTTGAAAAAGAATAACTCCATCTTCCATTGGTGTAGCGTGTTTTTGATCAATGTTAAAAACATCACAGTCTACAGTCTGGCAAAGCTGTTCCCAGAAACCACAAAAGTATTTTTAAGTTATATTAATGTTTGGGGTTTTTTTCTTCTGAATGACTGCATGGCTTCATGTTTTTGTTCCCATTTTCAGCATCGGAGCTGAGAGTTGCTGAAATCACACTAAAGCTATCAAATAACAAGTCAGCGGTCAGTTAGGTAGAATGGATCATGTCAGTATCAATTCATCAATTTAATTTCCAATGTGACAAAGCCCCTGAGAGTGCTTTAATAAAACTAAAATGACTGTTTGGCTGTTAATTGCTTTTCATGTAAAATTAAGCCTCTAGATTGGCCCAGGCCTGTGACTTGCAGTGATTGGCCCAGGATCCAACCCTCGTTTCTACATTCAGCATGCTGGGGAAGGAATTTCAATGCACAACTCTGATGTTCTTTGCAGGGATGCCATGCTGCCTAATTAATGTCTGTGTTTGACTACCATGTATTTGTTACAGTTGGGGAAGTGACAACGACTATTTGTTGAGCCAAGCGGGGGAGCAGAGGCTAAAAACAAGGTATGGATGGAAGAAAGAGAGAGCAGATGGGATGGTGTCAGGGAGTGCAGAATGAAGCATACCTTCATCCATCACGGCATGTGTGCATGACACACACACACACACAGGAAACACACACTGTAATCTCACTATTGAGGCAACAAAGCACAAGAAATGGCTGAGGTTTCTAGTCAGTGTCAAACTAAATTTACTAGTAAATGCAACATCTCTGCACAGCAGCCACTTACAGTCAGAAAGACTACATGTGCTACAGTGAGTGGAATGCAGACCATGTGCAGGAAGTACTTTATATGGCAACTTAATGGATATATGACCATGCTTTAAACAGGTTTTATGGAGACTATTTTCACTATTTTATCATAATAATTTAGAGTCATAAAATCATAACACTCCACACCACATTCTGTTCTTTTACTAACTTTAAACAAGTAGTTTTAATTGCCTAAGCTTAACCACTCCAGGTCACTTTCAGGTTATTTCATGGGTTGCTGCCATTTAATTAGCTGTACACTGAAACATCCTTCGCAAACAGTGTCAGTTCTCGTTCAAATTGGACTGTGCACAGAAGCATGGTGTAAAATCCAAGCAGACAGCCTTAGGGACAGTCCCCACCCCCCACCACCATTTGTTTTTGTAAACCAGGAATTCCAGTATACTCCCCAAAATGCAATTTAGTCACGACAATAAGACTAAAAATACAATTGTTGATGCTGCCTGCAGGTGGAGGTGGGTTGCAAAGCAGCTTGCAGATGAGCAGCTGGCTAAATAAGCTGAGTTAGGCTTTTATGGTCTGTCTGAGCAAACACTTGCATTTAACTATATAGTTTGAAAAATCAAATGCTGAATAGAATCCTTCATTATTTTTTGTGTTGTTATTCTAAAAATAATAACCTGCTCTTGAGCGCTTAATTTTAAATTTACAAAATGTATCTGTGATTGCCTTTAACATTTTAAAAATACATATAATAAACAAATGTAATTGCAGTGACACAAAAAAACCACAGTGTCAACAACATCTTTCTTTTCTTTGGTAGAAAAATGTCAGGCACTTGAAATCTGTTCTTTTGTTTGTTCTTTTTTTTTTGTTTTTTTAATGTGAAAAGAATGGCTTTGGACTCTGGCTGGTGAGCATGGACAAAAACATCAAGGAGCAAGATCTCCACCTGTGACCCTGTAGGCTCCAGCTCTGTGTTGGGTTTGGAGTGTGATGTAGGCCTGGCTGCTCCTCTGAATTCCCTGCCGGGGACGGTGGGGATTAGCTGGAAAACTGTCTGAGAATGACTAAATAAACAATGAAAGCAACAGCAAGAGGGGAAACAAAAGACAGCATGGGCATGACATTGTTTTTCTGAACTCTATACTGGATTGCCAAGGTTATAAAAGGTGACAATAGAAAGATTTGAGAGGAACTTTCACAGAAAGATCTATCAACTGATGTTGTCTGGATGTTTTCTAAAATGTAAAAAAAAAATTGAAACGACCATGGAGACACGCTGGAAACTGTTTTATATAAATGATATAAATAAGCAATACTTATGAATGTGTTTTCTTCTTTGAGACAAGAGAAAAATTAGAATTTCCATACAACCCATTCGCCAAGTATCTACAAAGAAAGCCAGGAGCCTTATAGAAAATTGGGTGCATAATGCAGCAATTCACTTCTCATTTCTGCTCCCCTCATATTGGACGGGGCAAACAGAATGGTAATGGAGTTGATGTCTCCATGCTCCGACTCACGCTCATTTGTTATTTATTCATGAGAAAGCAAGCAGGGTGCCTGGCTTAATACAGTTCATATTATTCACTCACTCATGCTATCCAGATTCAAGTATAATATGATTTCAGTTGAAAACTTCTATCCGCCTATTCTTGAAACACAACTTCATTCAAACTTGTAAGTCAAAGAAAAGGAGAAGATTCTTCTGAATGTGTAACAAAAGCACGACAAGGTCGAGCATGGAAATCGTCCGACCCTGCTTGGAGAAGAAAGACATTGCTGAGGATTATTTCCCCAGTGGTTGTATGAATATACGGTAATAAGGCTAAATAACTTCATCTGTCGAGCTTTGTCCCTTTTGTTTTTCTCTTTTGATCATACTCATACATCAATTTTGCCCAAGAATGTGTTGCATTTGGAGGATTTCTGCCCACTGGAACAAATCTAAAGCAAATTAAAAAACTACCAATTAAGGTTTTTTTTGCACCAAGGATACCAGGCAGTTAATAAAAGCCTCTACACAGGGAGGGCAGTTGGCCTTTAACAAAGTCTGACTACATAAAAACTGTAGTTTTAGCATAACAAGAGTGAAGGAAGTAAAGAAGCACAGCTACCACAGCCATTGCTTAGACATGGGAACGCAGTTACAGTGTTACATTAAAGTGTGACGCTGTAAGAAATCAGACTTAAATGGATGCAGCCACCACAAAAATCACCCACTGGTTCGTGACCGCCTGCTTTGAAGTCTTGGCTTAAATTTAAAGTCTAATGACTCCTTGGTGTTGTGGAGCCAGCAGTGAGCATACGAAATGAGAGGGCGGAGCGCCAGGTTTGCAAGAAAGCATTCAAAGACGATAAAAAGGGGAATACACGCTTAGTAACGTGAAAAGTAAAATACAAGATTCTGACTGAGCTATATGAAGCACAAGCATTAAACACATTTCAAGAGTCGACAACAGCTGATTATGTTGTTGACAATAGGAAAGGTCAGGACTTTTGAAAAGTTAAATGGATAAAAGAAAGAAAAACGTGTTGCAGACCACTATCAAGCAATTTCGAAACAATAAAAAGATAAAACTAGCATGTCACAAGTTACCACGACTCAGCGCAGTCAACTGAGGGTGGAGGTGGGGGGTTCAGGGGATAATCTACAAATCGAATTTTCCCCGCTGAATATCGAAATGTATTTTTGCTCCATCCCTAGTTGAGAGATCTAGTTCTGTGACTAAAAATAGTGGACCTAAAACCTCAGTCAAGTCAGTCAGGTCATAATTATTTAAAAAATAAAATAAAATCACCGCATACATTTTTATTTGTCACACACTCAACACAACATGCAGTGAAATGCGTCCAAGCTGACGGGCTGCAGAGGTGGCCAGTCTAGCCAGGACCCTTACTGGATAGCACCCACAGGTGGGAATTGAACTTGCGACTCCCACTTCAAAGGTGTGTAGTCTTACCACTACGCTAAATCCAGCAGCTCCCACAAAAAAAACCCTTTGTCATGTGGATGGTAATGTGTAGAGCCCAGTACATACACCAGTACTGCTGAATTAAAAACCCAATATATCAGAATATTATTTGAATCAAACTATTCAACATCAAAACTCACAGGGTTGAAAGGTGTTTGTTCCAATTTTTTTTTATGCCTCTAATTTCCATTTATCGGCCTTTATAAATAGAGACCGTCAGTAATTTGTGGCATTTCTACCTCTGGCTTTGTTGTTCAGCCTCAGAGCTCACCGCTGGCAAGGATTTGTACTGTAGCTTTAGAAAGGTTGTCCTGATCTGTGGAAATACAGCTGCGTAAATACCAGAGCAACAAGTTGTCTTGTTAAAAGCATTTTGGATTATAGATAAAGATATCTTTTCTATTGTTCCCATTCTTTTGATATTCTGTGTGATTGTATAAATGCTTGTGTCTCATCAGACTTCTTATTCTTTTTTCCTTCTGCTTTTTTTGTTTTGTTTGTTTGTTTTATTGCAGTCTCATCGATTTTTGTTATTATTTCTGACAAACATGACGGGGAAAAAAAAAAAAACTATCAAATCAAATCCAATAAGAACAAACAGATCTTCAACACTCAGAGTTCATTTCTCGAAAGAAAAAGTGTGCAAACGAACTCAACAACACAACAATTTATTACCATTCTCCCCTCTTGCAACACAGAAGGTGGACCACTTAGTTACTGGTGTGCCCTGTCCCTCTAAAATCATCTGTGTTTTACTTAACCTTTAGGAAGTCCTCATTAGTCAGCTTACTCCAGAGGGCCTATTACGTTGTCAAGCGTGAGATAAATTAACAGTGGGATCATTGATTTGACTTATGCCTTGAGCCGGGATCACGTTGGCTGGTCAGTATGCACCGGGTAATTAGTTTATCAACAAGAAGGGACTTTTCTTAAATGACTAATCAGGGGATCTCTCTGACTCTGAAAAGCACTAGCGTGAGCAGCCAGTGGAGTGAAGAGGCACCTGATGTGGGCAGATGGTAGTCACCTTTAAAAACAGCATCCTGGTTGTTCAAATATGTAGGTGACCAGCAAAAACAAAATACAGACTTTCTGGGAAGAAACTGTCCATTCTAAGACAAAATGCCATAATCTGTAATAGGTTGAATAGCTCGGCAGGGAAAGATCTTCCATTACCATATTTTAATACCTATAACCTTGTTTTCAGTCAAAAAAAATAACCAATTTATACAGAAAATAACTGTCTTTTAGGAACAGGAATGAAAGACAGGTAACTCAGGCTGGTCCCAAACATTGAAGCTGGTTTTCTGACGTAAGGCCTCATCTTTCGAGAATACAGCCTGGTTTTTTTTTTTTTTTTTCCTCCTTTTTCTCTTCAGAGTGCTTTTGGGCATGAAAAATCAAGAGAGTAATATGTTTTATAATTGATTAGATATCATTAAGCATCAAAACAAAAAGACAAGCCTCAGCTCTGCTAATGGTAAAATGCCTCAGGGTGAAAAGTGCCTCCTCTTGTACATTTACTCTGTGGGAGGGAAAAAAAAAAGGAACTTTGTAGAGTCCAGTAAATGTGTATTTATAGTAGTAAGAAGGGGTCTCAGAGATGCATGGGTTAGGAGACTGCAACTTAAGCAGCACCGGCAAAGAAAATGAGTTTCGGACCAAATGTGGCTGGAGGATAACCGTGCACTCTTTAGGCATTTGATTAAAGGACTACCGTTTGTCATGCAGTTGCAAACCCAGCTGTTGCGGCGCATGCTGAGTCACAGCATATGGAGCGGGCGTGGGGACAAGAAGGGAGGCCGAGCGCCAATAAGTTAGAATGGAGGGGAGAGATGCACACTGCTGGGATCTAACACTTTCATCCAATAATGGAATCTCATTACCAAAGTGAGAGCTGTCCAGGCAGACCTAATGAAGCCCCACATGGTGAAGGCTGGCCCCTTCACACTGAGACGAGGGAGGGAGGAAGGAGTAAGGGGAGCTAGTTGGACTGACAAAGAGCGAGTGCAGGAGAGACATCAAATCTATAAGTAGGAGGAGACGTGTCAGCGCTAAATAAATATGGGGAAAAGATGGCAACAGATACAGGGCAAAAGGGGAACAAGGAGCAAAGAGATGCGGGGGGAAAAGAAAGAATATGAAAATCAATTGAAAGATAAATGATGCTGCAACTCTCAGAGGAAAACAGTACTCAAAAAAAGAGACTCCAGAAAGCATACGGACAAACGCTAACATCCAGGCATTTAGGACTAATTGATAGATGGCTACTACAGGTTGCCACCCACTCTCTGTGGAGAACTTCAATTTTTTTTCCCTCTCTCTCTGAGCATGTCTGACAGGGCAATCTCTGTATGCTAATTGGCTAGCCGAGCCATTGGGCCACACAGTCCCACTGTCCATCCCCGGAGTGCTGTCATCCCGCTGTAGCTGACAACAACTACTTTTCCTCTTTGGTGGGAAGGTGCATGGCAGTTGCCAAAGAAAACCGAAGACAAAGCCTCCCCACTAGACACTGAGGCCCTATGTTTCAGTAAAAGACACTAAAAATAACCTGCAATTCCACTATGCAAACCTGACACTGCGGTCAATGTTGACAGTACATCCTGCTGGGATGGTATGGAGTTCAAGTGCGGGGCAATGACCATAACATTAGGAATTTATACGATCATCTGTGACTGAAAAAGTGGTCGTATAAGGCAAGTGAAATAATTAGCTATGGAAAAACTGTTTAAATGTCTAAAATAAGCATATATTTACTAAGAACTGTACAAATATGATCAAAATTTTACTTTATGCTCTGTAGAGTTAAAAATTTCTCTCCAACTTCTTTTTCTTAAAACAGTATGGCTTCTTAAAGATTTGTTAAGATGACTTCATTGAATCTACATAGAGCCTACAATACAGCCTGTGCAAGGTCATGACACAGATTATACCATTTACTACCATTTATACCTGTGAGATGTGCAATTATGTTTCTATAGAGGTGCTCATCAGGTTACAGGGTAGATTGGGTGTAGAAACCTTATAAAAGTGATACAAACTGTGGACACCAAAGTGAAAACAAAGTGCAAAAACAGAAATTTCCCAACTGGAAGACAAACCATGGCCTTATGACTGAAAAAGCTGTGATTTTTAAGTCCAGTGTTGCTATAACCAGTGTGTCAACAGATCTTTGTAATGCCAGCAAATCTGGCAGAACAGAGATATTTGACGGCCTGTTATGAAAAGGCATTTTGGACATACATGGCCATATAGTAGTTATTCTGGGTGAAGGTTGTGTTTAATTGTTTAATCATGTACCCTTTAGTGCCTTATGACCATCCCCTCGGACAGAAAGACTTCCATTAGAGGATGTTTAGCTGCAACAGACCAGCAAAATCTGGTCAACTCAAACATTGTTTTGGAAGCCATTGTTATTTGACTCATTCTGTCAAACCTCAAACAAAAAATATGAGGATAAATAAATAAATCTAAAAGCTTGACGTCAGTCTTTTATTAAAACTATGTTTACTTGTGTTTGCTCCAAACATAAGGCCATTTACAGAAATATTAGCTACAAAAATGATGAAGTTAAGCAAGAAACACTAAAAAACACACAAAAAAATTAAAATAATAAAAATAATCCCTTAACAGCAATCCCACTCCCACTCACTACCAGACAAGGGGAATAATGGAATTAATGTCTACGCCAAGAGAAAAACTACAAACAGCCATAAAATATACAAATGTGAGTAAATAAATGTTAAAAAAAAGTAAATACACCAACATAGAGGACCAGTGAAGTATATACAAACCCATGAGAGTTTAACAGTGCCTCTAGAAAAATACACATTTGAGTAGCTCAAACAAGTTTGTTGTCAACTCTCCACAAGGTGATGTGTTATCTAGATAATGTCTAAAAGCTTTAGACCAGCATTCATGAAAGAGTTATAGTTGCTTTTTCTGAAGTCATGTATGAGATTGTGTTAACTCAACAGCTGTGATATGATCCACAAGAATACCAGTATGAATTTTCACACAGCATAAAAAGTTTGATGTCATGAGATGAGTGCTATAGCAATGCTATGGATTTATGTTGTCCAGTACAAACAGCACGTGACTGGCCCAGGCATGTCTGAGACTGAGAGCGTGTTTCAGCCTCCATTGACGATGTGACAAAAAGGAAGCTACTTCAACAACTGCCAGCAGAGCAATTTGAAGAAAACTATCACTGCTAACGGTGGAAACCGCAAAAACAACTCGGCTGAAAAACAGGCGATACTAGCAGCCGGTCATGTGTAGCCCGAAAGTATATAAATGGCTCAACCTGGATAAGATGAAGCACTTGCTACATTGCACTCCATATGACAGGAAATAACTGATGAGTGCACATGGTGGTACAAAAGCTCGACCCAAAAAGTTGACAGGTGGAAATTATTTCGTGTTTATCATGTCAAAAACTACTAACACAAAATCTGTGCACATCTGAAGGTGCAACAGGTGCGTGGGAGAAGAAACTCAACAAAAACAATTAAATGTGACTCCCGCTCAGAGTCTCGCTTACAGTGTCACATTAAAATCAGGCACCTGATGAAAATCAACGGCACGGAAAAGCTGTGAAATAAATGTATTAGCGTTACATGAGACAATGTGTGAAAATTGCATTTAATTGTTTTTTTGCAGAATTTTACGTGAAATGTGTGCAGCCTGGTTAAGTTTTAAGCATTTGTGTTATACTTGAAATTTCAAGGCAAACCTACTTTTGTTCTTACATTCGTCTCATGCCTTTTCACTCTGCATCATGCTGTGTCATTACTATTGCACTATAACGCTGCTGCTCGCACCTTACAGCAGTAGAGTCACAATGTAAATTAGGTAGTCAGTCATCAGTGACAGTATCTCGTTAGGAAATAAGGATGGAAAATGCCCTTCAATTTGTTTGCACTCATAAATGCTACTTCCTGCAATGTGTAATCAACAATAAAAAGCTGTTTAAAATGTGTTTTTCCTATACTGTCTGAAATATCAGTATTGTAAATTTCCTTGAAAAATTATAATATTGATAATATATTGCCCACACCTACCAGGCAGTGTTCTTTATTAGATGTCACACATATGCCCTTTACTTATTTTTACTTCTTACTTACCTTTTTGAAGGACAATTTAACAATTAGATTCAGAAGTTACGTGAAACCAAGCGTACAGTGTAAATGTAACGTTAAGGCGTTACTGATTTGGAGGCCGTTATTAAAGAATCATGTTTGTCATATCATTCAGCAATTGAAAAACTAACAAAAAACACTGAAGTCGCTGTCTTTAAAGACGTAAAAGTAGACTGACAACTCTGAAATGCTTTGGCAGTGATTTGAAAGAAAAATCTTATTATCATATCTAATCTCACCTTACTGTGTTTGACTGTCATAATCCAAAAACAAACAGAAATACAGCACAAACAACAACAAAATCCTTATATCTGGGCCAACTTTGTCTTGCATAATCCCCAGTGGGAAAACCTTTCCAGCTCAAAGCTCATTTTGCTTCTCTCATATCAATTTATAGTACTGCCTTCCACTCCAATAAAAACGCCAGAGCCTCCCACCCGAACTCATACCCTACCACCTTAAAAAAACATGTGAAAACAAACTGACATACACAGGTGGCCAATTTTGTGACGTTTCATCATCTGGGATAGAATATTTAACCGTGGAAAACTATCATTTTTAGAGAACGAATCATAGCCCCCATAATACATATTGCAATTAGTGTGATAATTATTAAGATAATTAGTCTTACTGACGTATCATAGCAGCTAAACATTAATAAGCATCGACAAAATGAGTTGTCTGTCTATGCGTGAGCTCTGCAACCTGTCCGGAGTGGATCCCGCCTATTGCCCTGTGACAGAACTGGGATAGAGTCCAGCCTTGGATAAGTGAAAGAAAATAGATGGATGGGCGGATGCCAAATGGTCGTCCTTGGAAACTAATTTCAAAATGACACTTAAAAAGTGCTTGGCAGGTGACCTGATGAATCATATATTTCTAAAAGTATCATGAGCAAATCAATTAGATAAGTGAATCATAGGAGAGCACCGAACAGTAAACAGAACAACTACAGTAAGGAGCCATGAAAGCAACCGTGCCAGTGAAGCTACCGATGTAGTTTTTGAGAAACTTGTGCACCTACAAGGACCCACTCTAACCTATTCACAAGGTGCAATTCTTGGTTTTAACACTATGTATTGTTGCTCACATCTAGTATTTCCTCACACACCCACTTTACTTAATGACTAACCAAGTTAAATTGGTGGAAAGAGGTTCTCAGTAAGCTAACAAGCCAACATTATAAATCAGTACAGATAAGTCTGAGAAGAGAAAAAAAAAAAAAAGTACAGGACACAACAAAATATA
>VURO01011947.1:32491-43283 GCA_015108175.1 Pelvicachromis taeniatus
GCGCGAGGTGGGGGGGGGGGGGGGAATGGGGGGGGGGGGGGGGGGGAGAGGGGGTGGTGGGGGGGGGGGGGGGATCTCTGGGAGAGGAAGAAAAACATTCACCTCCATGAAGACCCTGATGTCCCAAATTATTAATAAAAACCACCACAAGAATCAATATCTAAGACATGCTGTCAGTGGAAGAATTAAGAGACAGTTGATGTGTGTTGCTGTTCAAGCAGCAGGAACATCAACACAGTGCAAACAATTAATATACACTAATGAATATGTTTAAACTCAGTACGGAAACGTACTGTAATACACATAAAAATAAATCCATGACAGTCGTTATTTATCCAATTGGGGGAGGAACAAGATCTCAGAGTCTTCATATTCAATGGTTGTGAGTTTGCATTCATACAAATGCACAAAATGATTCATTTCGTGGTGTTACTGATTATACAGATAATCTGTCATGAACACAAGCCGCAATTACAAAATATTTATGGCTAGAAGTTGAAAAAACCGAAAACTCGTTTACAGTAACATCAGTTCCGACATAACACCGCGTTATGTTTGAATTCATAAAATAGATTTTATAATATATGCAATGTATTAAAAAAAAAAACTTATTGGCAAAGATGTCATGAAGCTCTGGACTCCCTGTGACTCCCCCCGAGGACAGCTTCATTCATTCAGATCATTTTTTTTTTAAATTTCCATCCAAAATGACTTTCTAATGTGGTGTTTAAAAAGGCAGAAAAAAAAAGCAGCCGTAGATGCTGAGTGATCCCGTCGTCTTATTGGGAGATTTAAATAAATAACTGTAGTCATTGGTGCCATGTCAGCCTATAAAATCACACACGGCTCCCCTCACAAATCAGCCTGCGGATGAAAAACACACATCCTTCCTGGAGTGTGCTGACTACATGCGTTTAATCATCTGCACAGAAAACATTCAACATTATGCTGAAGACGTAGCTCATGTTTCAAACATAAGTCACTAGTATGTCAGGTTACGCTAACGTTGATTATATTGCAGGCAATAATCAAATTTAAGCTTTAAAAAATTGTTTTAAAACTGCGTTTTGATCATGTTTGATCAGATTTATAAAAATAATTTTCTGTAATAATCTTCTCAATATGTTCAGGAATACATAAGTAAAATTTCCCTGTGTCACCTAATTAGTACAAGAATAAAAGACAGCTAGCACTTGAAGGAAAGAAGGAAAGAAAGAAAGGAAGGAGGCAAGAAAGAAAGAAAGGAAGGAGGCAAGAAAGAAAGAAAGGAAGGAGGCAAGAAAGAAAGAAAGGAAGGAGGCAAGAAAGAAAGAAAGGAAGGAGGCAAGAAAGAAAGAAAGGAAGGAGGCAAGAAAGAAAGAAAGGAAGGAGGCAAGAAAGAAAGAAAGGAAGGAGGCAAGAAAGAAAGAAAGGAAGGAAGGAAGGAAGGAAGGAAGGAAGGAAGGAAGGAAGGAAGGAAGAAAGACAGAAAGAAAGACAGAAAGAAAGAAGGACAAACAGAAGGACGGGAGGAAGGACGGACTGACGGAAGGATGGAAGAAAGAAAGAAAGGACGGAAATACAAAATACAAAATACTTGGATTTAAAGGTGCAACACAACCTTTACTGCAGGTCACCTCCTGCCTTATAAGAAAGGAAGGAAGAAACACAGAAAAAAAGACAGAAAGGAAGGAAGGAAACAGGAAAGTCCAGTGTGTTTGATGCAAAAAAGATGTTTTCTTAAATAAAGTTCAAATGTACACAGAAAATCACAGAAATATCATATCGAGCCCAGCGCCTGCATATGATGATCTGTTATTCCACGACACAAAGAAGCGCTGTACTTCTCAGTTAATTCAGTGGCAGAGGTCCAATAAATTGAAAAAGCTAATATATAAGACAGCACTGGTGAAACAAGGGACACATACAGTAAATAGTAGTCTGGTGAATAATAGATTATGTTTTTATTGCAAGTTGTAGGCTGTAAATAACGGCCATCATAGCTTGAAATTAAATCTAGTTTGCCGTTGCTACACTCGAAGCTCCAAGAACTACAAGATGCAAGCGCTGAAATGCAGCACCATGGACAGCGACATGCTTCCAAACAACATGGCAAACAGGGCCGCCTTAGCTCAATTCTGTTAATGCAGTTTTAACTGTCTCATGCTTGTACGCATGCAGCAAATGTTTTGCACACACGTTTATATTGCATAGATACAATACTTGGATTTAAAGGTGCAACACAACCTTTACTGCAGGTCACCTCCTGCCTTATACAGAAATACAGCTTTTAATAACAGCAGGATTCTGTTATTTTACACGTTTTTTTTAAATAACAGACATATTTGTCTTTTTGAAAGGATTTATTTGACATTTATTTTGACAAGTGTTCCAGTATGAAAAATCTATTATGTGCCCAGTGCCTAATGACTGCATTGAAATGTGGGCTTTGCACGTTTTCAATAGAAAACATGATTTCCAACTTACGTCTGTGGATAGTCAAACTACAGAGAGAAGTGAAGAAGTGATGTGAGGCACTTTATGGTGGGGGAGAGTGGTAATAGGCAGAGGGAAAAATGCATCTGAGCTTAGTTAGACAACTTAATTAAAACAATGTTGATTACTTTGTCAAATGATGGCAATTTAAAGGCTGAAGAAGGGCTCGGAATGAGGGGAGATATAAGAGGCTTAGAACTCTGCTGATTTTCATTATTGTGTTAGTTCTCCATGAGAAAACAGCTAGCCACTAAAACTCTTTCCCTCAGCTAATTGGAGTTATTTTGAAAATGCTGGTGCAGATTAAAAATTGGTATCTTGAGGCTTTTCTCTCTGGCCTTAGTCCCTGAAAAGGAACCGAAATGGCTGAAATCCATCGAAAATGATGACCAAGAATTGACCCTGAATAAGCGAAAGGACATTTATAATGCCTTTATTATAGTCTGCATTTCTGCATTGCATTTTTTGTATCATTCGCCTTGTGATTAAATTATCAGGCACGGCACTGACTGTGCAGTTGAAACTTTCAATTTTACAGTTTGCTACTTTTCTCAGTTCAGTACCACCTCAATTGGGATCATCAGCCAGAAATCAAGAGCCCTTAGGATTTGGAACATTTCATACTTACACATAAATTATACTGGTATTTTGGGAAGGAAAAAAAAAAAAAAATCTAGATCAGCCTGTAATAATCATATCATCAGCACTATAAAGGAGCATCTGAATGGTTCGGTTAACCTTGGAGATCCATATAGAACAGCTTCCCAGGGCGGAAGGATGAGACTAATGCGAGAGTTCTACCTCCATTTTCAATACCCCCCCAAGCCCCCCACCTCCAAGCATTTTCAGAGCATGTCAAAGACCCTGAGAGGTTAATTATTTGGTGCATGATCTGTTTATTTATTTAACTCAGACCACGTTCCCACTGCTCTTATCTATTCCTTCACAGCATGTCAGGAAGTGGGCTGAATCCTAATAAACGAGATTCCTTTACAGCTCCGAGCTTCGCTATTAAAAGTAGTGTGGCAGGTTTTGGGGAGTGAGATATCAACCGAACACACAGACATCAGCCACCCATCTACTGTCGTCACTGCGTGAGACTGCCGAGACCTGATCTAAGATTGTTTTCTTGCCAGTACGTATCGGTAAATACCTAAAACGATGCTTGTGAATGTACACTGGACTCTTTACAGGCTAACGGTAGCTGGTGAGAAATGACAGCAGGTCGCACATCATAAGTTTTTCTTCCACCGCTAAAGACACTCGCTCGGTTTCATTTAAAGCTGGAAAAAAAACAAACAAACAATCAAAGCTCAAGTGAAAGTGTTAACTTTCACTTGGACTTCCTACCAAGGTTTCCCCTCATCGCATTGCTCTCAAGCTGCACATCGAGGCAATGCATGCATCCCTCCATCATCTCCATGCGGCGTTTGGGTGATGCACTATGTCATGGCTAAAATGCTACTGGACAAAAATAAGAGAATTTATTGCAGTAACACAGAATTGTCTGATGCAGGGGGGGGGGAGTACAGGAAGGATGTAGCATTCATATTCAATAATCATCCACAATCCATGTTCAAGGCCAATTTTCATTATCCCCCTATTAGACAATCAAGAAAGTACAGGTACTGTTTTTAACAATCAGGAGCTGCTGTGCTTTATTTGGAAGGAGCCGACACGCCACATCCTCACAACAACAGCAGCCTTTGCTTTTTCATCTGCAGCTTGGACGTTTGTCCTCTCTGTTCCTCTGCCGCAGCAAAGTGTAGAAAACACTGACCGATACCAGTACACTCGCCCTCAGAGCATTTCCAATCCCATGTAGCCCTCAAATCCACACTTCTGTTAACCTCCAAATGCCCTCCACCACACCCTAAGCCGATGTTCATCTGTGTGAGGAACTACTCGCTGCTTTCCCAGTAGATGCATTATAAATCAATTAGGTTCTGCTATGGAACCAATCTCTCTAATATTTTCCCTTCAACATCCACCGAAATCATAATGAGGGCTGAGCTCATTCATCTGGATGGTGTAGAGTGGGACTGCCACTAACAATATCACAGTGCTTCTGCTCATATATAAAAATGAGTTCATACATAAAAAAAAATCTGTCTCAATTTTTCATGATTTGTATTCAGATTTTCATAGTAAGAGATACGTGACTGTGCATTTGCTTACAAGGAAATTAAAGGCTGGGCGACATGAACATGTGGCCCCCTACGTGGAATTCTTGCCTCATGCACAACATAAGTGTACATGCACCATCAGAGTTATGAGACATCTAATATTTGCTCTTATCACCATGTTAGTGAATGTCATTCACTCTAAAATAATATTGCAATCAGCAAGCTATCTAACCCTACACTCTACATAATCATGTTTACCTAAAACAGTGTCATGGAAATGACATTTGAGTTGTTTTAAGGGGAAAAAAAAAGAAAAAAAAAAAAAGCACGAGGACTTTGATGAAGATGACACTTTGAGAGTGGTCTGTTATAATTACGCTCGTCCGAAGTTATGCAAAACCCTGCATATAAAGCCACCACAGTCTCATGGCTATTTGCGAAATGATCTAGTGTTTCAGGACACCGGAATTTCCAAACATTATTCCCGTGTCCCTGAACATGATTTTTCATTTTTCATCTGCCCACTCTCACATGTACTAATTCGTGGTGGCGAAATGAATAATTTCGGCTTTTAAAAAGGTGAAAAGGGCTCCATTATGAGGGTCGAGGAGAAGTCATTCACCAAAATTTGAGTCATGCACATCTAATTTTTTCGCACATCATTTGCATTACGCTGAGGACACAGTGCTGGGTTTACAAAAAAAAAGATCAGGGTTTAGGTTAAAATACTACATACTGCTTCTTCTAAAGCGCTGTTTTCTTGGTTGCCACGGTGATGCGTCAACGATTCGTCTCAACGTATCAGTACTGCGGATGTGAAATACACATCTCATTTAAATGCCTCCCGTACAAAGTTGTGCCGACTGTCAGGAAAAAAACAAAAACGTGTCCGTGAACACAAACACATAGGCTTCTTTTTTGACTTTGAACTTTGAAAACTTCACTCTGAAAACTATAACTCAAGTCCTACAAATGGTTTAAATAATGGCTAAGGAACCTAATATCCCTTTCAGTTTGTCACCTTGGACAGGAGGCCAGGATGTCTACCTAATTCATTTAGCTGAACAAAATCACTTCCATTACTGCTTTTCAACAATTTGTTGAAGCAAATACGCTGAAAAGTCCACACAGAATTCAATAGTTAAAGCACTGCCGAGTTGAACTGGACACCTTTAAATGGGACACACAAACCACAGCAATATGTATTGTATTTGATCCACAAAGTGCCTCAGTGTTAAGAGAGTTATAGTTAACACCATCATTTATAAAGACGAGCATTGGGGAGCCATTAGGCTTGTCTTGTATTTGACTTTGTGAGTAGCGGGACATTTAACAGCGCACGGGAGCCTGAGCAGGTGCCAGAGTTATTATTCCACTGCCCTTTTAACCACAAGCCACATTTCTCATGTTAACACACTCACACACACTCACAGAAAGGCGACAGACCAACCCACACGCATTCGGTCGATGTGATAAGATATTCTGCATGACAGCTGTGGATACAGAGAGGGAAAGGATATGTCTAGGGATTGGCTAAATCCAGTCTGCTATAGGGCACAGAACACATAATAAATCCTATTGGCTTTAAAAAAGCATCTTGCTCTCCTTCATCTCCAACAACCTTCGCTGAGCGAGTAACTGCAAAAGTATTCAAAAACCTCTAGCCCGCAGCTACTTCAACTCCAATTTTGACTCAGAGCCTGTACCAGAAACTAAAGGCACTTTGGTCAAAATATCGTCTCCAGAGGTTAAGTTAAAACATCGCTTGTTGTAGCAGGGTAGCGCTTTATGCTACCTCACAAGGTCTTTAAAGAGAAAATCCTCCCTCTGGTATATTTACACAGTTGGAAGCAAATGTGTGATATTCAGCGCACTGTTATTCCGCCAACCTGCTGCTCCTAATCCATAGACTTCACTTGAACTCATCCACGAATGCTCTTCATTTCCAGGAAATGTTTCCCCAAACAGTCAATTTTCCAGCAGTCCTAGATGATCAAGTACTATGCAAATTTTGAATCACGTGAAAACGACATTAACAACAGTGACTTTAACCACTATAGACACATATTACATATTGTTTTTTTTTTTTTAAGTTGCTGCTTTTTTCAAGAAACTTAGTCACATCTCATCCATCCATCCTCTTCTGCTTATTCAGGGTTGCGGAGTCTATCCCAGCCGTCACAGGGCGGGCTACATGCTGTACAGGTTGCCACCCTGTCGCATTTTTGGACTTTTTGGACAAGATTCGAGATTTAAAACATTCACTGTTTCACTGAGTAGATATTTTAATTCAGATGGGGATGGTTCAGTTTCTTTCAAAATCGGTTGTATGAGGTTTTGATTCTCATTCAGTGGAGTATCTGCTGTAGACGGCGGCAGGTATGCCCTAAAGCAGACAGGAGCACTTGTGCCAGTTAAAAATGACAGTTTTTGTCAAAGAACTCTAGCAGCTTTCAAAAGAGCAATTCCTTTGTTACAGTGGAGTTTCTACAAATTAATGAACTTAATTTTATCGGGTAAGAATATATATCAACTGCTAATTCTCTGTGCAGGATTCAATATAGATCATCAGCTCTCTTCTCCTACTCAGGAAGACCTAGAGACACTTAAACTCTTCCACATGTGTTAGCAAGTTAGACCTTACCTGGAGTAAGGCTGATAACCACGGACGGCCTTAGTCCCAGCCACTTAGTTGGGTTAGAGGACACATATCAACAATACCACATCATCTGCAAAAAAACAGAGACAAGAGACCAGCAAACCTGACAACCGCTACCCCTCAGCTACACTAGGGCTGGAACAACGCGTCGACGTCATCGATTACGTTGACGTCATCGATTACGTCGACGCGTAAAATACGCCGACGTAAGAAATTTGTGTTGATGCGTTGTCACTTTAAAAAAAAAAAAAAACATGGCGGCAGCGAGTAGCGGTAACATGTCGACTTAAACCACGCCCCCCGAACACGCAATTCTACAGTATGGGGATATTTTAACCGAAAAGGACGTGATTCAGTCTTTGACGGCTTTTTAAGGATGAAATGGCCGATCATAAAACGACCGTACGTTTTCAACTTTTTTTTTACTAACGCTGGTTTTTACCCTTTAATTCATCCAGACACCCCCCACTGTCTATACACTCACTCATAGACAGAGACAGACACCCAACCTCCGTAAATGCAAAACTAATTTAAGCTGCTTAACAGTAACATATATCATTAGATTAATCGATGCATCGAAAAATTAATCACTAGATTCATCGATTCGGAAAATAATCGTTTTGCCCAGCCCTAAGCTACACCTTAATAATTTGTCCATGAAGATCACGAAGGTAATACAACTGGCAACCCTGGTGGAGTCCAACATCCACCCACACCAATGGGTCTACTGCACTGAAGAGTTTGCAACAATGGGGATGATACCCACAAGACTCCCTTAGACAGGTGGTTGAATGCCTTCTCCAAGTGCAGACTGGTTGGGCAAAGTCGAACACATCCTAAGATGTGCTTGAGAGAATAAAGACATAGTCCAGTGGTCCATGACCATGCCGTGTCTAAAAATGTATGCAGTGTAACCATAAATACTCAGCTTTTGTAGTTCGAGTTTCACTCCATGTTGATTTCACTTTAAGCCACCAAAACTACTTGGTTAGGTTTTAGTATGCCATGGGTCATTTTAAGTTGTTTTTGCAAATATTGTGTATTTGGGTCTTTTTCTGAGGGAGGACAGTCGTGCAGCACGAATGCCCAGCAGACAACTTTTAGAAATACGGAGCGTTCTGTTCTTCCACGGGAACTTTCTCCAGCGATTTCTCTATATCATTTTTGTGCTTCATGTCTTTCTCCCTTTCTCGTTTGCTTCAGCCACATCGTAAGAACATTAACACTCACTATATTCTTTTACAAGAGTGAAACATATTTGCAGACGAGGAGAATTTGTCTGCTTCGCCACGTTTTGCTGCCAATGTATAACCGTAAATTGTAAAGAGATGCAACAGAAGTCAATATGACAACAATATAAAACAAATGCACACATGAAGTTGAGAGATAAGAATGCACCACAGACTAATAGAGAAGCAGAGAAGAAAGGTGAGTGAGACACTAATATTGCCTCACTGGCTAAATTTTGTGCAGGCTCTAAACACTTCAGTGGATCCGCAGCGTCAAATTATAGGCTAGTTCGTTTGTGAAAGCAAAAATGGGCTAAATTATATAATCTTTGCTGCTCTTCCTTTTTCTTTTTGATAACGATCATCAGAAAACTGCTTTCACCATTTGCCACGTGTACAGCTAAGTGCAGCACCAAAAGTGCTTTCAAGAAAAGGGTTTCTGAAAATATGTGGCACTCTCCACACGTGTCCAATTCATCATGCTGACACTACAACATGATGTAGAGAGATTGGCGAACTTGTGGGATGAAGCGGGATGCTGTCGATGTGTTTGCCCCTCTTTCAAGGGCGTTCAGAACAAGCATAAACACTTTAGATGAAAGACCTCCAAATTAGATCCTGTGCTGAAAGCCTGGTCACTTTGCACTTCTCCGGGAAAAGTTAGAAACCCCGCGACTTCCTTCATAATGGTGGACCAAATCAATTTACAACTCACAAAGGGCCAATGAATAAGGGGACAAGAAACAAGGGAAATAAGACTCATTGACTCGTGCTTAACAGCGCAGTGTTTTTTGGGAGGCAAGAGCAAAATGCAAACCAATGGACTACACTATATTTGAAGCTGGTGAAATATTGCATGTTACAATATACAAAACTATCAAGGCTTTTCTTTTTAACCCTTGTTAAGTTGTCGAATATCAGCACATCGTCTTAAGAAGAAGAAAAAAAAAAAAAACGTGTAATTTTTGATTCAGTTCGACGACGTAACCAAAAATCTATTATTAATCTTCTGCATCTCTTTTTTTGCAAACCGTGGAGTGTTTTTGTTTCGCCGTTTTTATAAAGAAAATTCCTGCAACACGACAAATGTCTTTCTGTCATGTGTCCTTGGTGAGATATCAGCTGAGTAAGAAAAATACAGTACCCCCATCAAAGCCCGAAATGGCCTAGAAATGTGAGATACAACAACACAGAGCCATGCAGAGCCTGTCTCTGTAAGTCTTTGCCAATATAAAGACAGGATTCCATTAGGGAATCGATTGAATTTCTCCAGGGACAAAGTGATCCTGAAATTCTATTTAAATCTGTGACAGCTTCATAACAAAATCAGATGTACACAGGCTCCCCGGAGAGACGCACTGTAGCTCTTCATCTGTCTTTACGAGCTCCCTCATTGGTTAAATACTACCTATGAACAGTGGGGGGGGAGGGCCTTTTATCTAAACGGCAGTCGCTTTTCTTGATAGGCTTGTTTGATTGATGAAAATAATTTAACCAGAGAGATAAGAGCCAATACATAAAACTAGCAGGGTGCCGTAGCAGGGACCGAGGCGCAGGCACAATTGTTTTTTAATCTGGTGGTGATGAGCGAGGTCACCAGCAATGATTAAAGTTTACGGGGGCCATCATAGACGTGCAGGTGCTTGGGTTTTTCTGTTTGCACCTTGATGAGATGAAGAGCTGGGAGCATGCAGAATGGAGTGCCATGCTGCACCTTAATCCATGATTTACTGCCTTTGGCATTCATTGATTGAAAAGAGCAGCACATGGTGGCTGATCTGCCTAACAAGGATTGGGTAAAGGGGAGATTAAAGAGTGTGTGTATGTGTGTGAAGTCTGTGAAGTGAGCCGCCACCTGCACACCCAAGTCATCTAAGTCACTGAAGTTGTGAAGTAGACAGCATGCTGATAGGAAGAATGAGGGGGGGGAAGCCCGAGCTGAGAAAAGAGACTGAGTAAACATGCCAATGGTTTGTGCTATGCAGAATGTTCCCCACTGAGCTCCTGTTTACACATATAATGACTGCGATACGGCCATGCACATTTCCAAAGAGGCTCGCCCACGTACAAAGAAAGCACACACAAAGACACACACACATCCAATTAAGCAGGCAAGCTTGAGATAGGCATGCTCTAAAAGCTCACAATCAGAGAAGACTGACTTAATTAAGACTCCTACATACGTACTGTATCTCTGATGGCATTTCATCTCATGGAAGATCCCTCCGGCTGCACTGAGCATCTGAGCTCACCAGGGACTTTGAAACAACTCGCAACACCAACACATCAACGGCGCGTTCCTC
>VURO01011953.1:1551-13847 GCA_015108175.1 Pelvicachromis taeniatus
TTTTTTTTTTTTTTTTTTTTTTATAGTTTTTTTTTTTTTTTTTTTTTAGTGTCTTAAGGCTGCTGGTAAGGGGAATGTTGTTTTTGGATGATGCACTACAATTTTTATGTTATTTTCTTCACCAAGCTTTGACATTCACTGCATTTGTTCAAAATGGGCTCAAATACAAATTATAGCAGGCTGAATCATTGTAGGCAAACTTTCATTTTATTTGAGTTTTGATTTTTTTTTTTTCTCCCATTAGGGTTTGAGAGGCATTTAAGAGCTTGTATGAATTATTAAATGCATTAACAAAAGCACGTGATCTGGTTGCAGATGAGTGGGTTGCCGGAGGGAATGGCAAATGGCCCAAGCAGGAGTGAACACTTAGAGAAAGATACTCAGATTTGGGAGAGACCCTGGAGTCTTGAAGAGATGCGACAAAACAGCGCCAACTGGTCCTTAGCAGCTGACTCAGGGGTAAGTCAGAAAGTTCGTCCCCAGCTCTGAAATATAGCAAAGAAACAGAAGATTATGATGTGTGTTCTGTTTGGTGAATTGAAAGTTATCCTGCAAATAATGCTGTCTTAATAATGTCTAACAATTTCCTTTTCTTTACAGCTCTTCCTCTTTCTTCAAGATTTCTCACAGAGAATGCTGTCAAAGACACACGAGATTGAAAAGCAACTGGACAGTCTGATCCGTGACACTAAGACCACAGACAGCTGCTTGCACTCTGTCTTTAATGACTTTTTGATGCTGTCCAACACACAGTTTATAGAAAATGTAATGCATAGCTTTTAAACATTTACACTGTAACTCCTTTTTATAGCTTAGCTGTGTCTGTACAAGATCATAACTCACACTACTTATTGATGAACTATTGGAGCCATGAGTGGATTTAAGGTGTCTTTTGGTGAAGTTTACATGATGTAATCTATCCTTTAACTTTATGTCCTGTTTCAGAGAGTGTATGATGAAGAAGTAGAAGAGACTGTACCCAAGACTGAAGCTTCAGAGAAGAAGCCTGAGCAGGTACATTAAGAAATTCAGCACAGGTTACACATATTTCTTGAACTATTCCCATAACTGTGATTATGTTTGGGCTTCCTTAAGGAGAAGACTCGAGAGCAGAAAGAAGCAGAATTAATACCTAAGATGCAGGAAGCTGTGAATTATGGTCTGAAAGTGTTGGAGTCAGCCTTTGAGCATCTGGACATTAAAGCAGGAAACTCTGACTCAGAGGATGAGGAAGTGTCTGACAGAGCGGATGCAATCCTAGAGCCTAAGGTGTGCTTTCATCTTTGATGCATTAAAGGGGATTCTTGTAATAACTATAGAAAACCAAACGTTAATGTGTCTTTACATTCATTTAAATTACTTCCTGTTTACTTCCTGTTTACCCTGTTTCCCAATCCTTTAGGATCTTTATGTGGACAGGCCACTACCGTATCTGATTGGTTCCCAGGCTTTCATGGAACAGGATGATGTTGGACTTGGTGACCTATCAAGTGATGGTAAAGAACTCGTTAATACTGTCGTCACTTTGTTTAGGCACTCACGTAATGTATTGTATATTTCTAACAGTGTATTTCTGTCACCGTCATTTCAGAAATGTCAGTTGACAGTGACAGGGACAGTGTGATTGAGAGTGAAGATGGCAAAGAAGAAGTTGTAAGATCATTTTTACATTTTTTTTTTTTTTTTTTTTACATACCTTTTTAAAAATTCCTTATATGTATTAATCTTTCTAATACTTCAACAGCATTCAGACGATGATTTTAATCAGGAGGATGAAGTTCACAATAATGTTAAGAAGGTAACCCGTATCCCTGTTTGTACAACACATTAACATCTACAGTACATGCTAAAAAAAAATATAACTGACATTTTTTTTTCCTCCTACATTTGCTCAGAAGTCATCCATGGTGAGTTATGAAGATGATGAAGAAGATGATGAAGATTCTGACATCTTTGGCGAATCAGACAAGGAGGATGACGAAGACACACAGGTATGCTACAATCATATAAAGGAATAACAGTGTTATGGAAATGTCTGATACTTCTTTTTTTTTATTATTCTTTTCTGCTTTCTAATCTGTTTGTTTTTATTTCACATTCAGAATACGGGTCCGTCATCGTTTGCTGACGAGCTAGCTGCCCGAATCAAAGGTGAACCGTTTAACAAACCCGAGGGAGATCGTGCATGTGAGTCCTGTCACTGTGAAACTTTTTAAATATTCATCTATTCCACTCATTGTATTTCATTTGATTGAAAATCGGTGCACCCAAGAATTACAGACATGAGTGCCATCACTGCATGCTCAGATATTTTGTTTTTTCTACCGTGTCATACATTGGAAGCATTGGCATCAAAGAAGAAAAGTAAAAGCAGAAAAGAGCCAAAGCCTGCAAAGCCACAGGGTAGGACATCCACTCATTCATCCGTACACATGATGATTTTTGCATTGGGGCTTTTTTTCATCACTTATTTCCAAAGCAGGGATTTTGCTTCCATTATTCTCAGTTTTGTTAATTTAAATTGTAACAGCTGCTGACGAAGACAGTGATGACATCTTTAAGCCACCAAAGATGGAGGATGATGACGATGAAGAGGATGATGAGTTTTCACCATTTGGGGGGAAAAGTGGTCTCTTCAGTGGAGGGAAAGGCTTATTTGATGATGACGACGAGGTAATGAAGTTATTTTGTTGGTTGCTCTGGGTCACCTGATTTCCACATTGTAGAGACTGAGTTTGATTTGTGTTGCATTGTATTGCTGTATCATTATGTAGGGTGATCTTTTCTCTGAGGCACCAAAACCTGCTGTGTCTCAAGAGAAGAAAGGAGTGAATGAAAGTGTGAAAAGCACAAAAGAGAGTGCAGGTAAGAGAACAATATACATAAAATATGTACAGACGTTTTAAAAAGTGGACCTATAATTTAGCACTTATCTTTTCTTTAACACCCAAGAACCTACCAAATCTAAGAAGATTATTCCAGGTAGGAATTAGTTTTATGATAACTTTATGGGTGTGTGTCGTCATCATCCTGAAATAAAGTCAATCACTTTCTGCCAACAGACAGCAGCCTCTTTGGTTCAGGGAATGACCCTGTGTCAGAGGAGAGCAAACAGAATGGGACTCCAGCTCCTATGACCACTGCCCCTTCCAAACAGGTTCCAGTAGGAGCTGTTGGAGGAGGGGGTGGGCTGTTTGATGATGAGGAAGATGACAACGACTTCTTCAGTGGTAAAAGCCAGAAAAAAGTCGACTCTGGTAAGAAGTGAAAATGGGAACCTAAGCGCTACAGTGAAAGCTGTAGTTCCACACTCTGAATAGAGTTTGTGATGATCGTACTTTTTTTTTTAACTTCAGGAAAGTCCAAACCCAAGAAAGCCGTTGACCTTTTCGGTAATGATGATGATGATGATGATGATGATAATGGGGACATATTCAGTGACAAGTTCAGTGCAGCACCTCCACCTCAGAACAAGAAGGAGGTAGTAGCAGAGAAGGAAAAACCACCTGAGAAAAAGGTATAATTGCTGCTGCTGAACACGAAGACTCAATGTATAATATGAGTTTCATACATTGATTCATTTTTATGTTTAGATGCCTGCAGGGGCCATCTCCATGTTTGGTCCTGGGACTAAAACCTTGCTCAGTGAGGGCCTAAAGAAACGTCAGCCATCTACCAGTGAGGAGTGTGAGAAAACAGAGGAGGTCTGAATGGAACATTGTCTAACAATATTCTCCTGACAAAATCAAATTTACTGTGTTTTCACTTGCAAAATGGCAGGACTTTGGGCAAAAAGCACTCAATTTGGCTTCATTAACTTGAATGCGAAGGCCATCTAGCATTGTAAAAAGAAATTGTAGTGTTTTATAATATGCTATCAACTATTTGGAGACCGGGCTGTATATTGGATTTGACCTTATTCCATGTAAGTCTGTATGTGCCTGCCTGTGGAGTAACTCATTTGTCAGGCACAGATCATATTAAATGCGCAAACAAGGGCAGCAAACTCCAGTGCTGTCCGAAAATAGGCCAAATTCAATTTCGTCTGGAAAACACTGCTGGCCTTTTCTCCTGTTGACAGAGTTCACTTCTCTTTGCTGTTTATCACTGTTTTTCTCATAAGATTAAAAACCCTTTTCTGACGCTTTGAATTCAGAAAGGTATTTATATTCAATTTCACATCATCGTGTTATGGGTTTCAGAATGGTCTGCCTCCAGATGTTGGAAGTGCAGCTGTCAAGCAGCCTCACAAACCCCAGACCAGAGGCCTGTTCTCTGACAATGATGAAGATACACAAGTAAGGCTCTCAGACATCAGTGGGTAAAATTAAAAACAGCACTGGTACATTTTATTACACTATAAATGTGGTTTGCCTTCCACAGGTATTTTCAACCAACATTAAGAGTCAGTCTAAGCCTGAAACTACAGTCCAGAGCAAACCCACCAAGGCTCCTCTGTCTTTATTTGATGATGAGGATGAAGAGGTGAAAAGATTTCTTCACAACCTTCAATGATGTTAGTCTTATTTTGGTGAGACTGCATCACCATAATCTGATTAATCTTCTGCTTGCAGGATTTGTTTGCCTCTGCAGCTAAATCTAAACCAAAACCACCTCAAGCTAAAGCCTCCACACCACAGCCCACTAAGCCCGTGTCCAGTTCCCTCTTCAGTGATGATGAGGTATGAATATATATATATATACCTGCCAGCACCTTATTAAATGTGCGGTATGATGGATTATTATCTCAAATGACAGGACCAGTGGCCAAGTTCAAAAAGTAGTGCGACAAAACCAGAGACCAAGACCGGAGGTATGAAATCCAGTGCAAGTGCCCCAGCCAGTCTCCCCAGTGCCAAACCAGCTCAAAAGAGCACCCTCTTTGATGACGATGAGGATGATTTGTTCGCTCCGACAAAAGAATCGAGGTATTTACAGCATTAATGACGTTCTCTTCCTCCATGCAGAACATTTCTACTCACCATAGAATGACTTTTATCTTAGTTTAGTGTAATAAAGTAAAACTTTTGCAACATTCCATTGACAGGAATTCTTAACTATCCTCTTGTTTTGCCACTCTTTATAGTAAGACGAAGCCCCAAAGGGTTGCTCTGTTGTTCGAGAATGAGGGTGATGATGATGAAGATAAAGGTTCCCTCTTTGGTAAACCTGCTGTTAAGACAAATGCTGCAACCCCAGCGAAAGTGAGTACACTCCTGATTTGTTCTTTGGGGGGGTTTTTTGTATTTAACATTTGCTTTGATGCTTCGCTACATCTTTAAAGGCGTTTTTCAATTGAAAAAGCATCAGCAAACAGTAGTAATATTTAAACTGAGATTCTGTGTAATAGATTACACCCGTTTGTTGTATTGAGACTAAATTCTATAAATATCTCTTTAGACACCTGATGTGACCTCTCAGTCGTCCTCGGTCTTACAGAAGTCTGAGGAGGTTGCGGTCTCTGTGACAGCATCAAAGGACAAGCCATCAGTGCAGGAGAAACCTGCAACAAAGAACACTGAGCCAATAACGCCATCATCATCGTCAGAGAGCAATGAAAGTAAAAAGAAGCCTGCTGGAGCTGTAAGTCTTTTTGGAGGCATTAATGTTCTCCCGAACAAGCCGACTAAGAGCCCTTTGGACGAAGACGATCAAGATGACATCTTCCTGTCTAAAGACAGCCCACCACCAAATGTCAAGAAGGAGGAAAAGAAGGAAGAGAAAGTGAAAACAAAGACCGTCAGTCTGTTTGATGATGAGGAGGAAGATGATCGGGATTGGAATGATCCAATATTCACGCCCAGTAAACCCACAGCAAGAAACACTCTAAAGGTTTGTCTGCTTCACAGTGAGCCTAAGAATCGGGTGAAGAATTGATTGAATGCATTATTTTGTTTCTCTTGTAGTCAGTGTGTTTAAACAGTGTGTCTGCATATTGTTTTATAGTCTACAGAGGAGCGACCGCATGCAAAGAGCACCGGCGTGTTCCAGGATGAAGAGCTGCTGTTCAGTCACACACAGCAGAAGGACAATGACCCAGATGTTGACCTATTTGCCACTTCAGCCAAAACTGCAGTCAGTATATTTGATATGATTTGTATGTCTATCTTCTCCCTGTAGATAACATATTTCACTTGGCTGCATAGTGTGTCTAAAAGCAGATATGTTCTTTTACTAGAGTTCCAAGACTAGCTCAGTGAAGCCAGCAGCACCGAGTCTGTTTGCAGATGATGATGAAGATGACCTCTTCAGCTCCATCAAGCCAAAAGCTCCTCCTCCGGTACCAGTACGATTATTTTTAGCGATTAGATTTTGGGCTTCTGTTGTATTAGGAAAAAATATCAGTCGTGTAAATGTCAAGTAAACTCAAAACCCAGACATCCAATCCATCCTTTTCATTCTTAGAAAGTAGCAGAGAAGCCCAGTAAGCCTGTTGACAAAGCACCACTAGCAAGTCCAGACCCTGTATCAGAGACTGAGGTAAGACTGAAGTGCTCATATCATGCTTTCTTCCTCCTAAGTTTGTACTTTTTTTTTTTTCCCCAAATGGTTTTCAGTATGTTGTGATAGACTCACATATTTTATAGTTTCCCTTATTGAAATGCCGTGCTGTTTCTAGCTGAACACAAGAAATGCCATCTTTTGGATTAATTGTAATTTGCTGTAATTTGACCACACAGAAACCCGCACCGAGCCCTGTAAAACCAAAAGATTCCTCATCGAAGATTGGGAAGCTTCAAGTAATATTTTTGTTTTCATTGAATCAAAAGTCCTCATTCCTCACATTTCACTCTTGATTCCTTCTGAGGAAAGCTTGTTCCCACTTACATGTCTTAAGGTTTCCTTCTGTCTGGACTTTTTTATTTTTTTTTTAATATATATACATTCTGCCTTCAGATATTCAAAATGAAGCATATTGTCTGCTTTGATTTGTGTTTATTAAAAACAAAACGTTTGCACATGCTACCTTGCAGTTTCACTTGTTGGCACTTACCCATCTTGTTCTTCCTTCACTTCCATCCACAGATCTGGTTTCTCATTTCTCTCTGAATGATCTGCTGTTTGGAACCATGCTGAGAAACTTTATGAATAGAGAATAGACGGAAATGTCTATGTTTTTAAAGCACATAATTAGTCTGTCTTAAAAAGGTTAGTATCATATGTATGTTTTTCACTTTGACGCTATTTTGTTTGCATTCAGGCCAGTCTGATGATCAACCCTGCTGCGTTGCTCCCTGGTGCAGTACCAACTATGCCAGGAGATGCAAGTTTATTCCCGGGCATGGCACCCAGTTCCTCCTCTGGTGTGTCCAGCTCAAGCTTGAGCCCAAGCCCTGCCACAACTCCTGCAGGAACTGGACCAGACAGAGAGGGAAGCGTGAGCTTTGACACCCCGGTCCAGGTCACAACATTGCAGAGTGCACACAAGGTGTGTTTTTTGATTCCTAAGGCTTATTATTGTCATTTTTTTTGGATTTCTGGGTTGACATTGTTAGTGTGAAATCTTCTGTTATGCAGAGTCGCACCAAGGGTTCTGCACTTCGGAGGCCTCAGTCCAGAGCAGCGAGGCAGCAAGCGGCCCAAAGATCTGTGGAGGATAAAGAAGAGACTCTAGGTAGAAATGTTCTTGGGCCAAACCCCACTGTGTCTGGTTTAGCCTCACCTACATCTGACAAGTCAGACCATTTGCACATCGATCCAACGCCACCAAGCTTAAGTGCACCTACAGCCCTGCCCTCCTCCACACCTTCTCAACCTTTACCCTCCCATAGCTCCCCTAGACCATCTGAACTGAAACTACCAGTGTCCTTGAAGGCTGAAAAGAAAGACTCTGTAAAGGACAGCAACGGTAACAAGCTGGTGCTGTCTCCTGAGGAGGATGACCTTTTTGGCTCTGACAGTCTGTTTGGGGGAACATCAATCTCTAACAAGTCCTCCACCAGGCAAACTTCCAAGGCGGTGCCCCCTCAGGCCAGTAGCGGGACGGGACTGAAGAAGGATAAAGATAAAAGCACACTCCCGTCCATTTTTGATGATAACACCGATGACCTTTTTCAGAAGGTTAAACCAAGGCCAACTACTAAAAAAGCCAAGGTGGCATCCTTTTTGGGAGAAGATGATGAAGATGATGATATCTTTGGGATGAGCAACAGCTCCACCCCCTCATCTACAAGCAGTAAAGAAATCAAGAACAGCAGTAGTTTTTCAAAGCAGGACTTCTTTCAGGTACCTTTCTTATTTTATTTTTATGGAAATGAGATTGTCTGTGAGGTGCTCATAATGAGGTTAATTTCTTCAAACATTTGTCTTTTCTCAGGATGAAGTAGCCGCTGTGCCTAAAGTTAACAAGAAGCACAAAGAGAAGACCATCGATGCCAGCTTGTTTGACGATAATATAGACATCTTTGCTGACCTGACGGACACTTTAAAAACAAAACAGAAGTCCAAGGCAAAGGGAGAGACCAAATCGATATTTGATGACGACATGGGTAAGAGACAATAAAATACACGTGGTTATTTTTAATGGACATGTTCAATTGTGACCTTTCTCTTGTCTGCCTGGCTTATTTGACTAAATATTATGTACATCTCTCTGTTCTTTTAAGATGACATTTTCTCAACAAGCACAATTAAGCCAGTGGCAAAGGCTCCCCCTAAAACAAAGAAAACAACACCATCCCAGGAGAACAGCAGTACCGCAACAGATCCAAGCAACATTTTTGATGATCCACTTAATGCTCTGGGCGGGAATTGAACTGTGGTTTCCAAGTATCCAGATTTGTACAATTTGTGGATTCATTTTTCTGTCATTTGGATCATTGAAAGATATCAGATTCACTGTTAATAGAGTATTTATTCATATAAATTCATATAAATAATGTGGCTTATTTTTGGCAATCGGAGTCAAATGAAAATAATTCCAGCTTTTCCAAAATCATTCTGTCGTCATTGTTATTTTATACTGTTAGTCTTTCCTATACATAATAGCACTTTATAAGCATACCATGCAGAACTTAAACAGTAACTGTTTTGTTTGCATCCATGGGCTTTGCCATGTGAGATTTCATCTCTTTAGGTTTGTGCCATATCATGTTTGTGAGAAATCATTTTGTTTACTTACTATCTTACGCATTTTTGTCAATGTTTTTATTAAGGAAAATCATCCATTTCTTAACTTTGGTTGTGATTAAAAAGAAAATTCATTTTTAATAACTAAAAAGAAACATATTTTAAGGATCCTTATTGCCTGTGATTATTTCAGAGTCTGTGAGTTTCATGTATGTTTGTCTATAGTTATAGGCAGTTATGATCTCACATGATTAAGATTCTGTGATTTTATTTGCTTTTACCTATATAATTTTTATTGCAATTATTATTTATTCACCAACATTAAAGGTAAAGGGGGATTTTAATTTAGTTACATTTCTTGATTAAATAAAAAAAATTAAGCTTTAACTTATGATACCAAATTCTGTGCTTGAAATAGCAGCCTTTTCTGTAGTATTGGAAGTGCTCGGTGACATAAGGATACACAAATTGGTACACTTTTAGATAGAAGCATATATAAGACGATGAATGATTTTAAATGCGCTTATTTATTTAGAAACTTGAAAAACAAGACTAGTGATCTAAATAAATATTTTAAAGGTTTTAAGCACATTCTTCTGGATATATCGACTGCTGTACATAAATTGTATGGTTTGTTTAAGGGCTTTACCCTGCGTTGGTTTGATTTGGATTTGATCGCAACGATTTGTTGTCCCGCCCACCTCGTCGTTCGTCAATTGGTCCCTTTGTGTGTCAGTCAAGGAAGTCGGAAAGGTGTTGTTCTCAGTCTTTGACAGGTATGTCGCCAGCCGAGGGCCGCGGCGACAGATACGGGTCGACGGTTTGTTCCGTGTGTCGTTTCCACTGTTAACGATAATGAGGTGGTGCTTAATTTTGAACGTGACGATGGACGGACAGAACTGAAGCCTGTGAAAGTAGCCTAGCAGCCTGCTAGCCAACCGCTGAGAAAGCCATTGTTTGAGTTGTTGGCTAACATGGCAACGAAAACTACCATTAGCAGCGTCGGCTAGACGGGCTTCTCATCGTGTTGTTGCAGCAGATACTGGTAAGCGGATTTGATCAAATACTACGAACGTCATTCATGTTTACGCCGTATTGAAAAAAGCTGCGGGGCGTTAAAGCGGCCCGTATGACCTTTGCTTGTTAATGTTAGCTTCTGGAATTGTACTATAATCATCCATCTCCGTTGTCAGACAGCTAGCTAACCGAGTTCATGTCTTCCTACATGGCCCTTGGCTGCTTCTGTGGGTTTGTGGTCTTTTGTATACAGTTGAATATGGCTGAAGGCGATGTGTAGATGTCTTTGTCTTTAAAACTGCATTCTAACAGTTTCCGTTAGCGAATGGATTGCTTTAAAAACTCTCTGTCTGAATGAGTAGACCAGAGGCCTCGTTTACCGAAATTTCTTAGACAAGACTATTCATATTCAGTTGTTTTTTTTGCCATATATTTGGTCTTCAGTGGTTACCAGCAGATAGACGCCTGTAGGATCTCAAGTGGAGCTGACGTGTTGCGTTCAAATGACAATCTGGTTATAATACATTGGGAATCAGTTTAATCCAAACGAAAATGAAAAATATACATATATTGCTGCTCTTTGTCCTTTCCCCCCCTTTGTCTGTCTGTCTTAATAAAACTCATCTCACACAGGTTCTATCCTGGATGATGCTCTTTGAGTCATGTGACCGAAGAGCTGTGCTGTCAAAGGCTGTGGTCAGTCACAGGACACCTCATACCAATGATAGGCTTATGTAACACATCTGATCTTTTTGAATTTTGGCCAGACCCTTTTAATGATGTCCTCAATATTTTATGAGAAGGTTGCATGTGTCTCCTGATGCTGACGATGTCCTTTATCTAAAAACAGTTGCTAAATAGTTACAATGCATTTTCGCTTTTTAGGACACTTTTTCATTACACGGGCAGTAATGCCTGATGTGAATTTGTATACTACCCGTTGTCCATTGTTAGATGAACATCTCAATCATTAAAGCAAGAATATAACAAATGGTACAACATACAAGTGTAGACAAAATGACCTACATGCAAGAGGTTGACTGTGAAAGCTCAACCAAATAGTAAGTGCCAGTGCTTCTACTTCTAAGTTGGTGATGATTAAATGAAGCTTTTCCACAATTCCGTTGTACATATACAATGACAATAAAAGGCTATGCTATTCTGTTTTACATTGTGATGTTAACTTGTTTTTTCTTTCCTCACAGATGTGGTCATCTTGCATGATGTGCGACAGTCGTGAGGCCACTGAGCATTCTCTCTCTCCCTCATCTGGGGGCAGCCCCACCATTTCACCATCTTCCTAAAGTCATTCTCCCACTCTGCCAAGATGACCGACAGGAAGGAGCCTCCCTTCTTCAATGACGATAGCGTGGGAGCATTTCAATATAAGCTCCCTTTCTATGACACTATGGAGCTCTTCATTGAGACACTGACAGGGACCTGTTTTGAGCTGCGTGTGTTGCCCTTCGAGGCTGTCATTTCAGTCAAAGCAAAGATCCAGAGATTGGAAGGTACGAAGCTCACTGATGTTTAGTTTGTATTTTGTGGCAGTTTGAACTTCAGGGTATGTTGGTTGTCTTTATTGCACTGATTGAATTTATTGTTGACTTAAATTACAGGTGCTTACAGGGGAAAAAGTAACTCAAGTTTATACTGCATTTTTGCAATACGTATTACTGTATGATTTGATTAATCTTGATTGAGGTTGTATGGTTTAATTTGAATTCTGAATTATCCCCATTGGATGAAATTGGAAAAAATAAATCTGGAACGATCTGTCCTAATTTAAACCTCATGCCTCATGATCCAGCAGTGGGTACTTGTTAAACTTACGGTCGCTCCGACCTAGAGCTTTGCTATTGTTCCAGTTGTTTGTACAAAATGAGAACAAAAGCGATGAGCTTGCTGAGTCACAACACCAAACTACAATTTGTAGATACACTTTCCTGTGACATTCAAACCTATGTGAAAAGGTCAGCGTGTTTGCTGAGTTTTCCTTATATTATCATGACCACAACAAATCTGCTGGTTTGTCTCAAGCGAAATGGCAGAGGCACCAAAAATGGACAGAGAAAATCTGTTCTGTGTTAGAAAGAATTTGGCCACATGGATTGTATTAGGACATAATTGTGTGTTTCCATTTATACAGATACATAGAAATCTTTTTTTTTTTTCCTTCTTTTTTTTTTTTTTTTTAATCCCCCCCCCCC
>VURO01011954.1:29498-46914 GCA_015108175.1 Pelvicachromis taeniatus
GTAGCCCCCCCCCCCCGCACTTTTTTGTCCTTTTTATTATCCTTCTCACCCACCCCTCCATCGTCCGCCTTTCCCTGCAACCTCCCGACTTGCTCTCTCTCCTCGCCCATTGCCTCATCTTGCTGCTATGTTAATTAGACTCGCTGATGAAATAAACGTGATTTCTCCAAAGCAATCTTCTGTTTACAGCCAAAGCACAGGGGAGCACTCGCAGACTATCTCCTTGTGTTTTTAGGGCAGCTTTGAACATGCAGGGGTCAAAGTGCACTTCGTTCACCAGACGTGATGGAAAATGACTGGAGGGGAGGCTCGCAAACAGAATTCCAGTTGTTTCATTATCGCCTGAAACACACACACACACACGTAGTGGCAAGAAGGCCTATAACATCAAGCACTTGCAGCTAGTAAAACTGTAGTAGCCCCATCTGTACCTGTGAGTCTATCCTTCTCACTGCCAAAGTTCAGAGCAGTGATATCAGCTTACAAACTCTCTCTCACACATGCAGACATATGATATCAGCTTGCAAACACTCACATGTGTACAGATGTGCGTTAACAGCTTGCGCTGACACCTCCAAGGCCGTCCAGAGTGCAAATCGCGGCCTCGATGAAGCTGTCTGTCAGTGAGCGCTGATATTCACCGTTTGGATCGAGCTCAGATGATTTCTGGATGAAATTATGGAGATTTTTTTTTTAGCTGTAATCAGGGCGAGCTGCGCTATGTGGTAGATTAAAGTCAGCAGATAGACACTATAAAGGCTTAACATCAGCAGCCATAGAGTGACATAATAATCCTTATAACTTATAAGGTTTACATTTCTGGGCTGACCACATGTTACATGTTGCCATCTGTGCACGGCCTTTGTGTTCGGGTTTTAGTGCCTTGCTGCGACTGCCAGTCTCAGTGTGTCTTCCCTCTTGTTTGTTTTCCGTTTACCACCAGCGCACGGCTGTAAACTCATTTTACATGCTATGCTCCTCTCATTAGTCCTTGTGTTAACTACCGTGAGGAATGCAGTTGAACAGCTCAGTGGAAAAAGCAATATAATTTAACAAGATGCTAATCACCAAATTGTTGCGGGGTTTAGTCACTGTGTAGCTGCTCGCGGTGACGTCTTTGGGAGCTCAGGTAAGGAGAGGGTGAGCTCGTAATTTACATCCTCTGGTTTGTCTCAGGCTTCCGGCTTTAACAGTTGGGTGGATATGGTGAGTAGAGAATGTTTTTTAAATGGAAAAACAAATCACATTTTTTTTTAATCTTGCTATCAGGACACCACACTGACTGGTCGCTGTGTTAGGTACACCTGTTCAAATACTGGTTATTACAAAGGTGATGGGAAGGTGTGACTATTTGAGCTGCTGAGATTTTCCTGCATAACGATCTGTAGGGTTTACAGAGAATGGTCTGAAAGAGAAAATATCCAGTGATCAGATTGCTCTTATAAGGCTGAAAGAAACACAGAAAGGCAGCACAAACTCAAAGTGTCACTTGTTACAACCAAGGTATGCAGAAGAGCATCGGTGAATATGCAAGATGAGGGGCTACAACAGCAGAAGGCCACAACATCAACAGCATCTGCGTCCCTCCAGCTCACACACCTCTCTCTGGGCTCCAGCTTCACTAAATAAGGAAGAAATTTCAGTAGTTAATTCTGTGCACCTGTCTCTCCAAACTCCTTGGCACCGCCCCTTAATCTGACTGCACCACCACTCCCCTGCAGCTGAGCCAGGGACCACACACCCCCACCACCCGACTAAGAGGTGGAGCCCTACTCCCCCCTGCTACGAGCGAGAGAGGAAATTGGCCACAGTCATCTGCGCCCCCGGCCTGTGGACCACCTTGAGCTTAAAGAATACCATTGGGTGATCCGGCTGTTGGCATCCTTCATGTGGTGGAGTCACTGCAGTGGGGCATGGTCCAAGCAGAGGGTGAAAATGCATCTTGGGAGGTAATAACGAAGTGAGTTGACCGCCCACTGGATAGCCAGGCACTCCTTCTCTACTGTGCTGTAACTTTGCCACACGCTCTGTCAGCTTCCGGCTAATGTAGAGATTGGCCCGGTCAACCCCTCTTACCTGATGGGACAAAATGGCCCCCAGCCCTCTGTTCAAGGTGTCAGTCTGCAGAACGAAAGGGAGGGAAAAATTAGTGGTGTGGAGCAGCAGCTCCCCACAGAGAGCCTTCTTCTCTCACGCAAACGCCACCTAGGACGACCCTATCCACTGGACCAGATCTGGAGCATCCTTTCCAGGCAGCGCATCGTGTTGGCAGGCGGCCCCTCCACAAACTCCAAGACGATCTTCCCCAGCATACAAGCATCCCCTCCGATGGCATGGGCTTAAGCCATCTCGCAGACGCAGACAGAGGCTGAGTCATTTTCCCAGAAGAATATCTTTATTTACACCAAACAAAAATATGAAACTGTGAAACATAGCAATATGTGATACTAGTGACAATAAGTATGTACAGTGCGGGCAGGTGATCTGGATACGAGGTGCTGGGGTCAGAGGCTCTGAAACAGAGAAGGCAGGTGTCAGGTGGTTTCAGGAGGGAGGACAAGTGAACAGGTTATAATGAGTCTCTGCCTTACTCGTGTGGGGAAAAAAAACTGCCAGTGAGTTCTGGGTGAGTGTCTGTTCGGCTATGATCCTGAGAGTCCAGAGTTCCAGGGTGTTCCAAGACCAGAGGTGATGGCAGGAGGGCAGGCAGGTGAAAAAAGTAATCTGAATGATGGTGTGACCAGCAATAAAAATGAAATGACAGAAGAAATGATAATTAGCACAACTTGAAGTCCTGGCTGTCACAGCTGCGGTGGCAGACCGTGTAGTTGTGGGAAAGTAGGACCCAAATGCGAGACTCTGATGAAGATGAACAGTGAGGTTTGTTTACAGTGCAATGATGAAACTACAACTATGTACATTCCCAGGCACTGTGGCCCCCGTGGCGATTCCTCCCCAGAATCCCCACACGGTGTAGAAAGTCCAAAAAGTGAAACAGCAACTCCAAAACTCCTCTTCCACACCGTGACTCCACTCCCGGCTCCTGGCAACATACAAACACATACACACGTTGGCAGGGCAATCCACAAACGCGACGGTAAAATTACGCAGGCTGTACTGACGAGTTGACACTGTATAATCTCACGCCGACTGGAACACAGCCACACTCTTAAGTAGGTGCTCCTAACAAGGCCATCAGCTGCAGCTAGAGGCGGTTGATGAGCGGCATGTGTGGCAGCCACTTCCGGGTGTTTCCGCGATCCCTCCAGCAATCCAAAACATCTGGCAGCAAACATAAACACAGGCATACACAGGGAGACGAAGAAACAGGAGAAACAACAAAACACCAAAAATACATGAGCCCTGGGTCCCTAGACAGAGGCCGTGACACTGACACTAAGGTTAGCAGACGTTCAGGCAAATACTAGTTGAGAGCGCCGGTCTTAAATACCTCCAGCTGGATTGCCAACAGGTGTGGAGAGTAGGCGGGGTAATGAGGCTCCAGGTGAGGGTGGAAACCTAGAGCTGCCAGAGAAACAGCCTCTCACCCAGACGCTTGACTTTGACACTGAGGAACACCGCTGAAGCAACAGTAGCTTGTCACTTACAAGATGAGCATATTCTGAATTTTCTTTCTTCTGGCTACTACCATAATTTAGAGAATAAACGTCATGTCGTTTGCTGACATAAAGCTGAGCCTTGAGATCGTCAAACTCATCATTGAAGTGTTTACTGGATCACATATCAAGAAGCCGAGGAGTCATTTTCTCATGGACTCTCATACATATAAACAATCTGTTTGTTTTGCAACATTCAAAGCACTTCCTCACTGGCTTCACTTTTCACACATCTTACATCTTTTACATGCAGCTGATTGTCAACAGTGTTATTTTTCACTGTTCCACATTAAAGTGTTTAATGTGTTTCCTTTTCATGCGTTGCTTGTGAGTTCTTGGACACTGTTTACCTAAAGAATAGTGATTCGTTTTCTGATCTTTAACCTTTCGCCAAATTAAACCAGTCTGGATGTGCTTTGACTCAGAGATCACTGCATATTGTATATCTTCCAATAGTAGCCCTGTCGTTTATTCAAAATATTATTCGGCCTGCCCGGCGTTTTAAAGGAGACAAGGCGGTTGTTGGAGACCGGCTCTTATTACCTTCTCAGACAGAATGGACGTTTTGACTTTCTTCCTTCCTCGATAGCATCCGATGACAAAGCATTTTTGACACGAAAAGGTGTTTGCCATATGATTTACTGCAGGAGGGCGGTAGCCCAGATGGTATGAAAAGAGTAGTAGCGTACGGAAAAGGCGGTGGGTCATTGGAGATCGGCGTTTACTACAGACCGGTGCTAAAAAGAAAACCGGCTACTATTGGAGACCGGCATGTTTTCAAACCCGGAGTTTATTAGAAACGGGTATCAATAAAAGACGGGCCACTACTAGCAGATATACGGTATATGTTTTCACTAAAACACTGAAACATTTGCAGTGGTACCTTTATTTTAACAAGTGCTCACAAGGGCATGTACTTATCCTTTTCCTCAGTTCATATTTCATTTTCATATTTGAAGCTGAATCTCAGTCAATCGTGGCCAAAAGAAATCAGTTCTGTATATATATGTAAAATATTTTTAAAATTCCTCTATGGGTACTTTACCGTTTCAGATCAGCACTTAGAGGATTGATTTTTTTTATGTCCCCGTGCTTCCTACAGAGGCTCTGCAACTGATCCGACCCTCAATATAACGCCCTCCGTCCCCAGGGCCCATTGTGATTTTTGAAAATTTCTTTTTCCCACAAAAACTGGCGTCATCCACTCAACTTGCCTGCCTAAAGACTCAGGGAAGGGTCAGGATGTTTTCCTGTAATTCCCCCAAGATACCTTTTTTCTTAAAAAAAAAAAAAAGTCCTCTGCTTCCACGTCTGGGACGTTCGAGTCGTTTCAGACACAGAGCTGAAGTTACGAGTGAGGAGGAAGAGGAGTCAAAGGGCGGACGTCCCGGCTTATCCTGAAGGGACTTTTTAAGGAAACGACATCAACATCGTGACGAACGTTAAGTGAGGGTGACTCGACCTCGGGCATCTTCAAGGTAATCGTTGACAAGTGTCACTCACACGGTCGCAGAGAGGCTCCTGACGAATGCCTGTCCATTTCCTGTGCTGCACAGGAAGCGGAAAAAAGAAACCCAAAATGCCCTGTTTTTCAAAAATCGTGTCTCACCTTTACTCCACTGTGGGAACTATAACTTTGTCCTGTTTCACACACGCGCAACAAAGAAACCCCCCCAACAAACAACAATGCCCGTCTTTGTTTGGCCTCCTATCGTTGCGTACCTCTAAGCGAGCGACCTTTTATTGAACGCAATGGTGAGATTTTTTAGCTCAACCGCCGTTGAGCGATGTTATGATTACAAATTAGCATCAGTACTAATAAGATTTTAGGCTTTAAAAAAGAGGGAATTTTAAAAAAACCCCAAACATTTTATTTATTTATTTGCTCGTTAAGCACTGCCCTTAACAAGCTCCGAGACTGACAGTAAAAGCAGCGATGAAGTGAAATGAAGTGTGCGTTACTGCATGAATGGCTGTGGCGATAGACGTTCCCGGCCTCGGCTGTTCTCCTCTCGTGTTTGTTTGTTTGTCTTCTGTTTTAATGCTTTCAAAGAGTGTGTGTGTGTGCGGGTTTCCAAGCATGCATGTCAGCGTTTATGTGCCTTATTGCACATGTTGGTGTATTAATTTTTTAGGCCGCATGTCTCTTTTTCTTTTTTGCATTGCTAAGTATATTTGTGTGCCCATTGTTTGTGCGTGTTTGCAGCGTTTTCTGGTGGTCACAGTTGCACAATATCCCTCTGTGTTGTTGCGAGCAACAATAGATAGTAAAGTTAGTTTCGTACTGTGATGATTGCTCTATAAATCTAAGTGCACACAGAGCGTGTTTTAGTGCAGCTCATTGTTCTTTGTCTCGTGTGAGAGCCGTGCTGGTTGGTCACCGGGCTCTTCGTCGTCATCTTCATCATCTCCTACGCCCTCATCTGCGGTTTTCAAAAAAGTCCGCACGCACACACCAAGCTGTGCTGTTTGGCATGGCAGAGTTAATGCTGGTGACACTTCTGAGGAAAAATATCGATTTGTCATAAAGAGCTCGCCGTCAGAGTCTGGACCTCCTCCTGGTCCGGTTCAGAAGAGAGTCCAGATCAAGACCCACATTTTAATAATGTTGTTAAATCCAACACAGTAAATTACAAAATAAAACAACATTTCTTCCTCTTCCAGCATTTTTTTCCCATTGTAATGAAAACCAATCCTGTTAATAAACTACTGGTCGATCCATAGTTTTGGATCTTCAAAAAGGCCACAATGTGTGTTCATTAGGAACACAGAGCTTTGAGCTCTTATTTGACCCTCAGACGTTACGGTACATTCCTCTTTAACAAAAGCGTGACCCCCGCAAAGCAAACTGTGGTTCAGCGCAGAGTTTTATAGATTTTTTTTTCTAATTAGATTTTGTTTTATAGTTTTTTTGTAGTTGAGATTAATTTTCAGTTAGTTTCCACAGCAGAGTTGCTCGTTTCAGTTTAGGTTTTTTATTGTTTGAAAAATGTTTACGTTCATGTTTACGATCTTTTTAACGCTTTTAAAGATATATTTCGAGTCGCCAACCATCGACGGCATTTTTGAAGATATTTACAAATCTTTCAAGATTCCTATAATGTTGCGCGTTATGAATACAGATGAAATGAAAGGGTGGATAGATCAGAAGAAACGTCTGCTGTCATATACACAAACTATTCTAATCTTATTTATGAATTAATTTTTTTTATCATTTCAGTGTCACTCAAAGCCATTTTTGACAAAAACAGATCATTTGATCATTAAACTGATTTTGTTTTGCTCTCTTGCTTAATGTAACTTTGATTGTTTAGCAAAACCAAAAAAAATAAGTCAAATGTAAGCACAGAAAAAGCCTCTTACCTTTAGGAACAACTATAAAATAACTGTTTAACACTTCAGTTTTATAATAGCTAAAGTGACGTAACCTTAAAGCTCCCCTGGAGCTGCTCAAGATTGTCAAACAGTGGCTCTTAAAAATATGAACAAGCTCCTTTCTTCACTGATTCTTTGTATTTCGGTTTGTTATAAAGTCAGGTGTTCTGTGAACTTCTCATGGATTCATGTGCTTTCAGCTGTGGGTCAGACTATATGTATTATATTAACCCATCCAACAATGCAGGTGCCGCTTTCTTTCTCACACCTGACGATGGAGTGGCCTGATGGCATCGTAAGAACTCTTTATTGAGGGTTTCTTTTGATTGCATATATATTGTATTTTTTGTCTTCCCATCTGTTAGTTGCTCGCTTCTTCATTTCCTTGTTCTTTTTCCTTTTTCTCATTTCAGACATTGATTTTTCTGACTCATGCAATGAAAATATGTATGACTTTTAGATGCTTTACTTTTTGACCTGGTTCTGATTGGATTTTACTGGGGATGGTTACGTGACCTATGACAGGCGATATAAGTGTTTCATTACCTGATGAAAAGTGTGTTTGAAATGTCTAACATTACTAGAAGCAAAATGTTAAGGACTCTGATTTACTACAGTAGCATTTCTTTATAGCAAAAACACTAATGGGCCATTCAATCAGAAATCAACACGGGCCATCTGTAATATGCATAAAATTGAATCTACTGATATTTATGTTTTTGTGGTACATCTTAAAAGATTTGCTCAATCCAGCATAAAGGCGTCTTCATTTTATGACTAAGTCACGTCGCTGATTACATAAGCCAGTAAGTAAGTTGCATGTAGTTAGCAACTTTTCTCCACGCTCAGTGAGGATAGAAACTGTGAAGTTCCTGGAAAAATCCTGGAAATTTGAGCTTCGCACGTTTACATTGACAGTTTTGTGCAATTCCTCTTGCCATCCTGTCAGGGGCTGCTTTGCCTGTAGCAGAAGGCTAGACGCAAAAGGACACTCGAGTGAGTCAACTTGACTGAGCTCAAAATCTTCATCTACAACAAGAGTTATAAACGGCAAACGGTAGCACTTTCTTTGTGACATCACACACTTCCCTGTACAGTCGCTGATCGACCCTGCACCCAATATTCCCCTCCCAACTTTTAACCCCTTCCGGATCTTCCAGTGTCACGACCTTTCTCAGTAACGCTCCGTGCCAGCCACCATGAACCACCGAGACACGTTCACCCTGTCTGTGCAGATGTTTAGATGTTTTAGAATGAATATCTAGCAGGCCTGCTCAGTGTATCCTGTGTGAGCTTTAGTGTGTTTCAATTCTTGGATCGCTACCTCTCTGAGAGGTTTCAGTCTGAGGGAGGAGACGATCCCCAGCCTAATACTTTTATCCCATTATAATGTGGCTCGCTTCACCCAGTGGATGTGAGTGTGTGCCATCTCCTTACCTTATCCTGAAACATTAGAAGGCTTAAGAATGTCGACTGGCTGTGTAAAGAAACTGGAAGCTGGAAAAACCATTTGCAGTCTTTTTTTTAAATATATATTCACTTCAATCTTTCACAATATTCTTTTAGTTTCAAAGCAATATAACTCATGTTTTCCTTGTATTCTGCTCTTTTTTTTTTTACTTTCCTGTCTGCTTGCTGTGCTTCTCATTAATTTTATTGGCAATTCTTCCCCCTTTTTCACCGTTACCTCCATTCGTCTTGCTGTATTTCTTTAAATGAAATGGCCCATTTATGGGTAATTCCTAAAGCCAAGGCTTCCAGCGCTATAGTAAAAGTTAAAGCGGTACAGACTAAACATTTGGACTCAGAATAATGAAAAACGACCAATCAGAAAGCTGGGATGCCAGCCAGCTCCATGATGTAACATCCTGTTGGGCTAAATCCTTTTATTTAAGGGTAACTTGGAGCCTTTCATTCTTCCTCTTTGAATCCTCGAGTAGGCGCACACGCGGCCTCATATCCTTTCGCTCACCTCTGTGAATGGGAGCGGGGAATAATGGGCTTCAGACGTCAGAGAGGAAACGACCCAAACATTATTCCAATAGGTTTTTATTGCTGCGATTATTAGATTTCATAAAATAAATCCATTTTAACGGAGGTTACCGCTTGTTTTCCCAGCCTGTTTCAGGGTTGTCGTATGTGCACGTGCACAAACTCAAACGTTTAATGTTTTACGCATGTGTGAGCGAGCGTGTGTGTGTTTCTGATATTTAATGACACTTGAGTGTGCTCGAGCGCGCGTGTGTGTGTGTTTGCATGTTCGGAGCTACAATAGAGCTATACATTAGTGCAAGTTTTGTTCGTCAGCTCTGCTCAGTTTCCACTTAACATTAAACTATTCCCCTTATTAGTCTGCTCTAATTGGCTGACCTGCTGTATGATTGTGTTTAACAGGAGTGTATTAACTGCATGTAAGTGGGTCAGAGTGCACATTCCATCATGCTGTCATTGCTTAATTATGTCTCTAAATGTTTGTGGGTATGTTGCATTGCTTTGAATATCCCTAATGTAATATATGTTAGTGCTGTGTGATGATGCAAAATTTGATGCAAATTTTGTTACCAATCTGATGCCAAGTAAAAAAACAATTTTTTAAAAATTCAGTGGGCAACATACTGAACTTTAAAGTTAGAAAAGAAGCATCGATCCTATCGCACTATTTTGTAGCTGATACCGATACCAGCCTTGGTACCGGTGTTGGCATCAATAAATGTTTGGCTTGATCAGCCAACATCTTTATCTTGGATGCAAAAAAATGGATACCCCAGATAATCTTTGATCAAATCGACTTCATTTTTTTCACCCAGGAAAAGTTTTTACAGAGGTCAGAAAGTCGCTTTCCTGTAGACTTCTGTAGGTCTGGAAGTCTTTTTGCAACCATGGTTAGCACCATCATCCTTCAGATAGAACGCAGGTTTTAGGCACATCGTTTACTGTGCATTATATTGGTCTGTAAGTACATGTGATTGGAGCACGTCGCTCAGTGCTGAAGTGTGGTTAATAATGTGCCTTTACCAGTTTTGGGGTGGTGGGGCTTCCGATGCACAGACAATACTTGTTTGTAGATTGAGGTGAGTTACAGTCATAGACAGTATAAAAGATGGATTTATCTACTGCGGTGTCATCCGTTGGTTTGGAAGTCCCATTATGAAGCTTTAATTTTTGGGTTTTTTTCCACATCCACTTTGGGTTTTTTTTTTAATTCATGCTTCAAAATTGTGTGATTTACAGAGAACATGAGAAACAACATCATGACATTGGCTTCCATTCATTAATATGTGTGTGGAAACAATTGTACCCTGCATAAAAAGAAAAAGAAGTTGTTATTAAATCAGACTCATTCTAAATGAACTCGCTCGCTCGCATCTGTAATCTGCATAAATCTGCATATGGCAGAAAATATGGAGATTGCTGCACAACACTGATTCAAACAGCCAAGTTACGCCAACAATTGCAACTTTTAAATTGAGGAAGTCTCGATTAAATCCATCTATTTTCTTATAAACACATGATGCAGCATCATTTCTATGTGTTTTGCCTTCCAAGTTGAAATGTTATCTTTATATCTGTATATGAGCTATACTTTATATGAATATTAGTCGCCCCCTTTACATAACCTAATATGTATATATAAACAACTTATTCAAATATGATCATCTTAACACCTTGTATATATATATATAAAATAAAGAAGACTATGAGGAGGTGGTGCTGGTGGTACTGATGTTAATGATAGGATGATGAGATGATCATGACAATGGGAAGAAGATAATAATGATGATCATTATTATAATCACTGTTATTTATATATTTTATAATGGATGTTGTTATTGTTATGCATTCATTTTAATTCATTTTTCTTTATCCTGTATCTCTCTCTCTCTCAAACTAGAACAACACTCAGTGCAGCACCTCGTTTCACACACTGCACATCACATATACTGACGTTCCCCATTATTCCTCCTGTCCTAATGTCATAAACAACTTGTCTTCATTATGTACTGTTTACCTCTGTCTTGTGTCTTTCATATCTAATATATATATCTATGTCCATATATGTCTAAAAATGAGTTTTCATCTAGCTATTTTCTGCTGCTTATCCAGGTTTGGGTTGGTGGGGGCAGCAGTCTGAGCAAAGCCCAGACCTCCTCCACCCCACCCACCTCTTGAAGCTCATCTGACGGGACACCAAGGCCTTCCCAAGACTTCCATGATCGCAGCCTGGCACTAAAGCTGATATAATATGTAAAATACTTTATATTGAAATACTAAAAACCCTTGACTTTTAAATGTATATGCCTCTTTGAATCCTGCTAATCTTTTGGGGGGGTCTTGTTACAATGCACTGTGGTGTGTATAAGTCTGAAGTTGTGTCAGACACCTCATGGTGCAGCAGTAATTACGTTACAGTGCCTATTGTGGCTTTGAGACCTCCTACTGTGAGTATTATGAGTCCAGCACATGTAGCACAAACACACACAAATACACAGGATGTTTCACATACTTCATTAATCTAAGGTTTTATGGTAAATGTACACTGTAATCCATGTAGCCAGTGGGGCGGTACAACTATGAATGTGTGCCAGTGAGTGTTATTACTGTTGACTAAGGTGACCACACACCCACGCACTCCCTGCTGTTTTAGGAGCCATGGTTTTGATCGAGCAGACTGAGACCTCTCACTGGTTGCTGGCAGATTTCCAGCAGCCAATCACAAACGTTCGCCAATTAGAGCTGAAGGTAGAGAGTGCAGAACATTTAATGGGGCTTTTACAGGCTTGTTGGTGTATGTGTGTGTCTGTAACATAACACATGGTATTTCTGTGTATTTGTAGAGTATATCATGTATCTTTTCATGTGTGACAAACACTTGCGTGTGTGTGAGTGTGTTTTGCAGATTCAACGACAGAGCAAGCCATTAGGATAACAGCACTGTTGCACTGCCCAGGCTATTACAGTGCACTTTCTCTCACTCTGTGTGTGTGTGTGTGTGTGTGTGTGTGTGTGTGTGTGTGTGTGTGTGTGTGTGTGTGTGTTGTGCTTGTGGCTTTTATCAGTCTCACCAGTCGATTTAGCTCTACAACCCCGAGGTAATATGTGTGATTTTTGTTTCAAGGCCGCTCCAATAAGTAATCTTTGAATTCAGCCCTCTATACGTTGATTATTTTTATTTCCATCACACAGTGTGATTCATTTCATTCCTAACACATTACCCAGTTTATATCAGAATATATACCCAGAATAGATTTTTGTCCCATTGACATCTGATGTGTTTTCTAAATGTTCCCTTAATTTTTTTTCCTGAATAAAATCAAGCAAGCGTGAGGTGGAAACGACTGAGCATCCTTCCCAGAAAACAAACATTAGCTCATTTCTACAGCTCTCATTCTGTCATTTGGGTTTTAAATGAATAAGCAATTATAAAATGTAAATATAAAAATGTCTGCCGCGTCACCTTGAGATGACATCACATTTCAAGTTGTCTCCCAAACATTAAACCTCATGACCCTGCTTCAAGCTAACCAAACTGCAGACTACAGTAAGTGGTCCTACTCAGATAAGACCGAGACCTCTTGGTTTGAAAAATGACAATATGTTAGTGCCAAAACCTTTGGTTCCTGGAATGGCCACTTGTGGCCGACTCAAAAGCAAACCAATCCCCATTAATTGCCTAGTTAAAATTCCATAAATTTATATGTGGAAATAAACATATTTGCAGCTTGGTTTAACCCTCTAAAATCAGTGTCATCAGTGAGGACCCAAACCCCAGCAAAAGGACTTTCTTGTTGCATTGACTCTTTGTTCCCTGATGTTTTTAAAAAAGAATATCTTTTATCAGTAGGTTGGCATCAACACATCAGAAAAGAAAAGTCAGGACAATTATTGTCAAGCTATTTCCATTTAGTTGTTTTTTGCCCCTTATCCAGTTTAGGGTTGTGAGAAAGCTTGAGCCCGTTCCAGCTATTCTAGGGCAAGATGCATGAGCACACCCCAGAGGCCTGGAAGCTTGAAGGTCCTGCGCAGTATCTTAGCTGTTCCTAGGACTGCGCTCTTCTAGACAGAGATCTCCGATGTTGTTCCTAGGATCTGCTGGAGCCACTGGGAGTCCTATTTATGTAACCCCGTTCGCTGGGGTTACTAGCGTAGTAGCATTCCAACAGCGCCCTATTTTCATCTCTTGCCCACCAATGCCTTCTTGTTCCAGTAGCCCACTTCTCACCATTGTGCCCTGGTTCCTCAACTCCTGATGTGGACCTTGTTGATCCGGGCGACGTCCGAGCTGGCATGCACACACACACACACATATTTATATATATATATATATATATATATATATATATATATATATATATATATATATATAAAATTATATTTTTGGAAAACTTTGGATATGTTGCTTATATAATGTTCTGTCTTAGCGCCGTCGTCAGTGTTTATTGTCAAATGACAGTATAGTGAGCTCTGTTTACAGTTTCCAGGCCATTGCTCATTATGAACCTGCAGCAGATTACAACAGAGGTGAAGAATCCACCAGGTAACTATTTTAAATAGGCACTGTTACATTTTGCTTTTAGGGAAGTTGTATGTAAATATGTAAATAAACTATTCTGGCTGCTCATTTACATCTGTACAAATAATCCCTATTATGTTTATATAGCAAGCAGCGAATGCATCCGACTGCTTTAAATACTCTGTTTCAGCCTTTTGTTGTTTGTTTTTTTTTTCCAATATTTGCCTCTGCGTGACGCCAACGAGAGCAACAATCTTTAATCTGGTCATATTTGGCACACAGCTCCGCCCACCAGCTCTTTAAACTTTCTGTTCAGGAGTGGCAATCCATCAAAAGGAAGTTTGACCTAAAACTGCTCATTGTAGACGATTAAATATGTGGAAGCACCAGTGCCAGGTATAAAATAATTAAGAATGATTTTGAACTGTGAATCATGTAAAGCTACTTTTAGTGGAGTCCAAGTCCAATGTAAATAAAGTATGGAACCGCAAATGAACACTAGAGGTTCTTGATTTTTAGGTTGGAACTCATGCAATGGACAGTACGCTCCTGAAATACAGTGCCAAGGGTCACTTCAAAGCCGTGCTTTGTCACTTTTCACCATGTGAATGCAAAATTAAGCCATAACATAGAACTCATCCTAATGTACACATGTTGTAATACAAGCCTTTTATTTAAATAATTATCAATTTAAATAATTGATGTCATTTTGGGTCTAATTCGCTCATCAAGACACATTCAGTAATGGTGAAGACTTGGAGCACAGTTTAATATAAGAGGCTGCTTTCCACACATGTTCTATTTTCAAGGTAGAGTCTCAGCCTGGAAATGAGGACAACAACTAGTCAAAAAACCCACATGTGTGGTAATTACGTTGGTTAACCATTCTTGTGATATTTCCCTGATTAATAACATGTCCATCAGCATCATTATCTGGGATATAGGTATAACATGTGGTGCCAACAGTAACAGACCACCCCATGAAGATAAGCTATAGCTTGCTGGTGAGGTGAGGAATAGACTTAAACAAATAAAAGAACTTTAAAAATGATCCTTAAATGTACAGGTAGCCTGTTTAGTGAAATTAAAATAGAGGTAATGTGCTTAGACATTTTTTTTGTGCCAGTTAAAAGATGTGCTGCAGCATTTTGCACAACCTGCAGACGCCTAATGGATGTATGTCTAACCCCACAATAAAGTATGTTACAGTAATCCAGCCTAGCTGTAACATGGGCATAGATTAAGGTCTCAAATAGCCGCCTTGATAAAATAGGCTTTATTTGGCTTACTGCCTCAACTGAACTGAAAGATAGATCTTACAGCAGCTCTAACCTGGCTTTCAAGGTTAAGATCTGCTATCCACGTTAACGCCCAGATTAGTAATGATCACTTTAACATACTGTTAAACCAATCTAAGAAACATAGGATACATTTTATTAATCTTTCAATTCAGATCAGTATCATTCCAAAGGTCTCTTACTATTTAAGATTTTTAAAGGAACTAAATTGAAACTAAATTGAATCTGTACATAAACAATAAAGTCATCAATCATCATATATCAAAATGGTTTGTCAGAATTGGGTGTGCCGATTAAGGCAGTGACGTGCCTCTCCCAGAGTTATATGTTGCACAAACAAAGGCAAGACTGGCAAAACGTTGGAATGTACGGTAAGTAGTGAAGCCTACTCGGGTCAAACATTCTGGACAATTCAGCATAATGAGTTTGTTATTAGGTCCACACCAGATACCATCCTGAAAAGAGCGGCCATTTTTTTCTTTCATAGTTGCTTCTCTCACTGGAAACCTGTTGCATAGCAGTGAGTGAGGGAGGTATATCGCTCCACAAGGAGTTTTGTGTGTGTGTGTGTGTGTGAGTGAGTGTCACCTCCTGCTCCGTTCCTGCTCGAGGAACTACATCCGTCCTGTAGAAACTGGGTCAGGCTTGCTGGTGTGATCTTGCCACACAGCAACAGCTTTTGGCAGAAGGACAGGGTGTTGAATAGGTTTATGCTACACCAAAGGTGTACCTGGAATCAATGTAAATTGCAGCTGTTTTACCTGTAGCCACTTTTCGTGGTTCAGTGAGGGCAGCCAACTCAGCAGCATGCACTAACCAATAAGAAGGCAGAGAACCGGATTTTAAAACTCCATGCTGTGTGTCGGGATGGTGAACAATTTACAAAGAGAACAAAATGAGGTTTAAAGGCAAAAGGTGTCTCAGAGAGAACAGGGTGAGGGGAACATACTTCATTTAGCACAGTAACACAATTATGCTACTTCCCTTCTCCAGCAACAGGCAATGGAGTGGCAAAATTGTGGACTTCTGTTCAGACAGAATAAGAGAAGCTGAATGGAGAACAAGACAGGTCAGATCAGAGTAATCAGCAATATCACATGAGGTCCTTCACAACCTTCTCTTAGGCAACAACAGCTTGTATACTGTGAGACAAGGGGTCAGGCAGACCCAAGGTGGGTGCAGACTGCAGAGCCAGCTTTAAATTAAACAACAACAACAAAAAAGCTTGCTCAGCTTCCCATGCACAATAGTGTGCAAAGTGGTGTTTCCAAAACAGCATAGTTGGGGATGAATGTGTGAGAGCACATTCCTAGAAAAGACACTTGCTTCGTCATTACAGTTTTTGCCATTTTATGAATCGCTTCAACACACTTGGGTGAAAGGGATTTGCCCTTAGCTGTGATCACATGACCCAAAAAGCTGATCTGTTGCTTAAGTCTAGAAAGACAGGCTTTGCGTCCATCTGACTCAGGTGCTTCTGTAACCTTTTTTTTTAATTTGGGCTGCAGATTAAATCATCAACATACAACAAGAGAGCTGAAGTGAGTTGTCATTCATCAGTTGCAGTGATTCTGAACTCAAATCATTAGAAAAAGTGGGAGCCTCACAGTAGCCAAGACACAGGCGAGTGTGTTTTTAACCGTTCCCCTTAAGATAAAGGTGAATGAATACTGGGACAGTGAAAAAAGCTTTTGGCAAATCCACCACAGAAAACCAGCAAGGAGGGTGAAAAAAGGAAATTTAACGGGTATTGCTGTTGGTGAGGTTTATAATCACATTTTGGGGTAATCAGTAAGGTCTATATCATATTTACCTTGAGCCCACAGTGTTATAGGGACTTCCTGAAAGGCTGGTATAGCTGCAGCTTCTTCCTCTGACAGAACTAAAGGTGCTATTATTGATAGCGTTACCAACGGAACAGTTCTTTCTGTGTGCACAACAATAGAGAAAACCCAGTCTGCTCCTCCCTACATTTAGCATCAGCAGGCAGTAGCCAAGTAGGGTTAAATTCTCTGCAGGCAACTCTCTCTAGCCTGAGTCTCTTGGGTGCAGCAAATGAATCATGTCTTTTTAAATTTGTGGCTCTAACTAAAGTTGAAAAACCAGAATGGGCTGTGAAGTAGCCCCTGCCACCTGAGCCTCTGACACTCGAGGGGTCAGCTGGAGGGTCTGCACATTGGTGTCAGGTGTGGTGGACTATGGGAGAAAGGCTTGTTGATGTGAAAGCCCCGGTGCTGAGCATGCGCTGGTTGTTACTGAGTTCCTAGAACAATTTGCCTATGCCACATGCTGTCCGTCTCTGTTGTGTGGTGGTAGAGGCTATAAAGGCTGCCTTCCAGGATCATCAATCACCACCACGATTTCTGTTTCATCCTTTTTTTTCCTAGAATTTTTTCTATCCCTGCACTCTGCCTCATACTTCCACGCATTTATTGGAGATTAATATCTGAATTTCAGGCGCAGGACCACACCTCCAACACACTCGTTCCGGTCCTCATCTATATAGGTTCCCCCAGTTCTACAAGCTGTTCATTCTCGTCTACGTGCCCCCCCCCCCCCCCCCCTTTTCATTTTTTTACTTTTTTCCCTTTTTTTTTTTTTCATTTATATCTTTT